>OY757916.1:4105960-4325960 GCA_963585895.1 Sepioteuthis lessoniana | reverse complement strand
ATAATTTTGTTTATTAAGATAAAATTAACATACTTATAGTAATTTCTTCTGGTTCTCTTTTTTTTTAATATATATATATATATATATATATATATATATATATATATATATATATATATATATTATATAACTTTGCAAAAAAATATATAATTTTACTCTTTCCATTTTTTTTTTGGCTGATTTGTTACTCATTTAGCTATGCAACATTATTCATGTACTACTTACCTGTTGCAGTTTGATTTGATTTGGAAAGAGTGAAATATAAGGGAGATAATTGTAGCTGTATGTATACAATCTGAACATTGAGATACCCCCAAAAATACCCATAACTCACTTGGAACCAATTTGATTCCTGGGTATGGCAATAAACTATATTTGATAGTGAGCGTCCAGTTCTAGAGATCTGTGAGTATGGAGTACTCCTTCATTGCCATTACTCTATGTTCTACTCTGATCTGGAGCGACCTGTATGGGTCAAATGTTTAAAATGATTTGTATTTGATCAGACCTTGTGCCAAACACTTCTAAGAAAAATCACACAAAAGAAATGTAAATATAAACATCAAATAAACAAATTTCCTAATCTCTTGGCATCAAATAATCCAAGACAGATTGATATGCCATTAAAATCAATCACAATATGTCAAAACTTATTTCATTGCTAGGCAAATGTTTACTGTGTAACTAAAATGCCCCATTTTCCCAATGATTAAACCAGACATAAAATTTTAATATTATAATTAATTAGCTGATAGATTTACAGATTCAATTTCTACACATTTATGGACTTTATAACTTAAAAAAAATAATTGTATGTATTTATTCAAGCCCTCCACAAGGTTAGTTTTTAAGTGGAGTTTAAAAAGGTTGAATTCAGTTTTCCTTCTCCTAGACTAGTTACCATACCAAGGTTAAAGAGCCCAGTCTGCCCTATTATTTATTCATAGCTAGAGAGAATAGTTGGATGCCTAATTTTCCAATGATATTAGTACTATGTGAAATGCAAAAGCCTTGTTGTGGATTGGAACTTGGATATTATCTTAAGAAATTCACAGATTGAGCCATAACATCACAAACGTCTTAAAAATGTATCATAACTCAAACTTTGTATGAGAATTTCAATATTAAATGGAGATAGAAATTGAACAAATGCAAAAAATCATTTTTGTTATAAAAAATATAGAACTAATTTAAGATTTTTTGAATCCATTATTTATCTGTTCACTGAATGGTCTAGTTGACAAAATAACAATTGAAAAAATGCATAAGTCAATGATATTTGAAAGCTTCATGATGAAACTATAAGGAAACTTGTACAGAGCAAGATTAACTGAGTATATGGGGAGGCACTTGCACTTTATCAGTCTCATCAAAAAATATTGAGAATTGGTATTGACTTGTCAACTTCAGTTTATCAAAAAAATTGCTCAGCTGTGAATATTGAAGCTTTAGATTTTAAAATTCAGTTTCAATATTGATGTCTCAATATCATTTCTTGTATTATTATTTGTTGTATCATGGTAAGGAAGAGATACACAGTGAAATAAAGAGTTAATTATTTATTGACCCCATGTTTGCAGAACCCCCCATGCTTAAGAAACACGTCTTTTATACCGCCGCGATACCAGAAGTCATGTGGTATGTGCCACTATACAACATTATTATTATTATTATTATTATTAGGTATGATTAAAAAAAGGATTCCTTTATTAAAATGACAAAGATAATTTTTTTTATCATGTGAATTCTAAAATTGCAAAAAACAAGCAATCATAGCTGCAACTCCATTTAGTTGAGCAATGTTTTAAAAAAAAGTTTGTTTTTTTTTTACTGGGGGTTCTTACATTGATTTTATATCTAAGTTTCTAACCTTTTTTCCTTATCATCCTTCTTTATTGTTAGTTTTTTAAGAAAACAACCAGATCATCTTGAAAATAATGACATTTTACTTATATTGTTTATTCCGTTTCATTAAAAAAATTAATATTTTAGAGTTTAAGTCTGATGTGTCATACTTTGCTTCTAAATTCTCAGAACTTATTATGAATATTGTGTGTGTGTATATATATATATATATATATAAGGATTGGCTGAAAAGTTCATAGGCCGATCCAGCTAACTCATTGAATGTAGCCAAGTGAAGTTATTTTTCAACATAGTCCCCTTTACAGTCCACACACTTCTTCCTTCAATGTTGGAGTGCTTGGATCCTATTGGTCAAATCATCAACAGCAGATATGATATCACCATACAAACTTTTCACCCCACTCTCATTCATATATATATATATATATATATATATAAAATGCTATATTTATAATCGATATATAAAGAGTGCTCAATATCAGTGGTAGGGCCTCTAAATGATCTATGTGATCATATAGCAAGTCTTGGTAAATATCACTTTATAACCTATGCAATCATTGGACTAAGTGCTGCTGACTATGTCTACAGCATCCTAATATTGTGATTTTATATATATATATATATATATATAATCATTTACATTATATACACAATAGGTACAGAAAGAAGATTACCATTCCTGATCTCATTCAATAATTCTTCATAGATCTTCCTAGGATACAAATTTGGTTCCCTCTTATTTTTTAATTCACCAATTTTCATTATTTAAATTCATTATTCAAACATTGTTTTATCTCCATTCATTTCTTGATTTTATTGGCATAAAACCAAATGTCATTGTTTTTTTGTTTTTTTTAAAGATTCATTTGTATATTCCTATCAATTACTCACCACCTGAGGGAGGAGATAACATCCGTGTTGAGAAAGCCTGATCTATATTGTAATGTACTATATAAAATTCAATATCCTCAAGAAAAGAAAACATCATGAAGGATATAGCAAAGATTAACAATGGGAAGTTTTATGAATCTTTCTATATAAAGTTGTTTGACATTAATAAAAATGATGCAATTAAAAAAATAAGAAGGCAGGGAAAAAAACGGTCTGGAATTTAAAGAAAAAAAGTTTTTCTATGAATAAGTCATTCTTTGATCAAAGAGAATCTTCAGCAGAGTGAGCTTTTAAACTCTTATTTTCAGTGGGCTGTAAATTTCTTTGAATTATCAGGAACTGTCAGATGGAGTGGAAATATAAACACTTAGCCTTTGCTGATTTCTAGAGGCTTAAAATGATTTTCAAAAGACAAAGCTTATTGAGAACTTCTCTAACTGATTCGGGTGTGTTTCTGGTGGCACATCAAAGGAAAACAGCTCTTTTACAAAGATGAAAAGAACTTGTTCAAAGCATCGAAGAGAGATACCAGAAGGTGGTTTTATCAAATCAATCTTTACTTCCTAAAATTACACACACACACATGCATATGTTTAAAACATTTTCTGCAAAACAACTAGCCTTTATCA
Source organism: Sepioteuthis lessoniana (assembly GCA_963585895.1). Taxonomy (NCBI): domain Eukaryota; kingdom Metazoa; phylum Mollusca; class Cephalopoda; order Myopsida; family Loliginidae; genus Sepioteuthis; species Sepioteuthis lessoniana. The sequence continues at coordinate 4,322,574 of OY757916.1, read as the reverse complement.
AACATTTCTAACTTAAAGATGTCACTGATGTTTTTTTTGTTTTTTTTTCTTATGTGGGGAGGAAAAATTGAGGATAGTTTTTATTTGTATAAGTAAGAAGGAAATGAGATGAGGAAACTGTCAAAGTCCTGAAGGCCTTGTTAAGAATGCGTTGAAGCAAGTACGAAAGATTTAAAGGTTTAAATTATCTTGTGGCTACAAATGGATCTGAAAGACATTACTTTATAGACTGGACTGACATGTAAGAAGAGAAATGAAAATACATGTTTATCTACTTATCTATCAGTGATATATTCATGCTATGTAAATCTTAATTATCTTTTTATGATCAACACTTCAACTGTTTTCCAAGTAGAAAATCAATTTATCATCAAAGAGGTGTAGGAAAAAAAAAGTTGCCCTTTTTTTCCCCTCTCCTCATAAGTTGGCAACCCTGAATTTCTTAATCATTTGAAATTCCATTGCTTCCTGCTATTTCTTTGTGCTAGTCTTGTCTTTAGATTTTCTTTTTTTTAAAACTTGGTGATTACACCCACCCGTCAGCTCATTGCTTTGATCTGTCAGAACATTAAACTAGTAATATCTTCTAAAAAAATTTACGGATATATTTGAATTTTAATGATTTAGAAAAAATATTAATTTGATAGTGGAATAAAAATAATTTTATTCATTCTAAAGTTTAATTGTAATTTTCAAATTGTGTAATTTTCTCAAGAATTTAATAAATCTTTATAAAAATGATTTTATAAAATCTTTTAAAATGCCATTGTTATGGTAACACAAAAATTGTTGATATCTTAGAATAACATTTTTGTCCATCAAAACTATATATGAGAGATAATTGATTTGGAATACTTTTCATGTTAAATTTTAATCAGTAAACTACAGTAGTTCTATGCCTTTATATAACAATCTGTTATATGTATATGTAGGCCTTGCACTCGGATCGGCCTATGATATATGTAAGCTTTACTCAGACAATAAGTCAGCTCCTAGCTCACTTTTTTATTTTTTTCCTTCACTTCAACTTTTCTCCAGTCAGTCATCTTGTTGCCTTTGTCACTCTGATGTCTCTTTCATGTTGTCATCTTTGTTCTTATCTATTGATGATGAATGACAATGTGACCACAACTTGATGTCAATAAGTGAAAAATAAAATGTGCATGACTTTTCCCTTCATTACCTGCTTGGCTTATGTGAGGAATCAGTAAGAGAAAGATAGTCAGTTGGTGCTTTCAACCAGTCTTGTTGAGTTTCATGCTAAATTATTCTGAATAGTTTCAGTTTGGTGACCCAAAATGGTCTAAAACAACCATTGAACTCAAAATCAATCTATTAAACTGGTTAAAACTTAATGTATATTTCTATTCAAGATTCAACTCTGCTACACCATGTGTCAAAAAATAGATCACACCTATCTATTATGTATTATAATACTCAATGCACAAAAATGCACCTGAGTATCAGGCATGTGAGTTTTTATCCTGTTTGATTTTTATTGGTGAATATTATAACAGCTCTTTACAGACACAGGACATAGTGTAGAAGACCTGCCAGAAGTGGTGGATGATAGAGATGAATAGCAAGAGAGAGTCAGGGAAATCAGTGCTAGCAGTACATGATGATGATGATGTGTGTGTGTATATATATATATATATATGTACACACACACACACACCAAGGACATATTCAGTTGTTTTGTTTTGATAAAAACCTTGCTATGATACTTAATTCTCTTAGCTAAATTAGATGCAGTTTAGTGTCATATCTATGTTGCCTCTTTTATTTTTTGGATGGGTGGGTAGGAAGAGTAATTTTACCCCTCTGTAAGGGATACAGTCTGAAATTCCATTACTTTCTGTTCCTTTATTTGTGTTAGGCTTGTCTTCTTTGTGTGCTTCAGCTACTTTCGTTCATCTGTCTGAGCCCCTTTTTTTTTTCTTTTTAGTGATGTTGGTCTGTATACTGGGTCATCTTTCAATAGAGGTGCGAGTGTGCACTCTTTTCCACTTTAATTACACAAAAAGAAAAAAAGGACACCCAAACTAAGATTTTTTTTTCTTTCCCCCTTCCCATCAAAAACATTTTAAAGATATGACATTAATATTTTTCAACTATTAAACGCAATTAATTTATGTGAGTTGTGCGATGCAACAGCTCAGATTTTTCCACTGTCTGGTCCTTTTGTTTCTTTAATCATGGCACTGTGCTTATTAAAAGACAACCATCTTAATTTGGGCAAAAATTTCTCCTCCTGCTTTCATCTTCATTTCAGATCTTTTTATTTATTTACAATCATATGACTTGGTTATCAGTTGTTTTTTCAATTTTTTTATGAGAAATCATTCTATTGAATTCGTAAATACATGAAGTTATTTCTAAGTTTATTTCTTTCTATTGGCATTTCCTGACTGCAGAAATCCTAAGTTTCAAACATCATAATTTTATGACTTTAATTTTAAAAAAATTGATTGGTAATATTAACTGCTATAGTGGCCATTTTAATTAACTGAATGTAAGAGAGATTCATCCTTCATTCAAATTAACAGACTTAAATTTTTAGAGAAAAAAAGTTAATTAATAGCATTTGTTTTTAGGTTTGGGTTATTCTTTTAATATCTAAAGAGAGAAAATTACTTTGATAAGAGTAGCATAAATGTAATTTTGCAGATGATAGGTTAACAGCATATCAACCCCTTATGGGTTATTTAAAGTCTTAATTTGATGCAAATAATTTGTACATAGGAATACATTAGATTATATAACTGAAAATCATTAATATTATCAATATATTACAATATATCAATATATTACAATATATCAATATATTGACAATAACAAGTCTGAATAAACCTGGCAATGAAGATGTCCTCCACCCTCTCCAGAGCTCAAGCCTCACTATCAAATGCAGTTTAGTATCCAAGACACCTCTTTTTTTGGGGGTAAATGGTTGGGTTTGATCTCTATGCTGGGGGGGGTTACAGTTGGTATATTTCTAGTTGGGAAAATTACTTTGCATGCCTGGTATAAATATATAATAAATAATAGGGAAATTATAGTTAGAAGAAGAGAAGAGTTCATAGTTTATATAGCAGAGCATCTCTCTAGTCTTGGTAGACAGCCAGTCTAGGAAAATAGCAATACAGAATTCTTAAAAAGTTGTATTTGGAGACTTTTAACCATATAATTCAATAAAAGAGTTTATCAATTCAGTCATTTATGCAAAAAGTAATGCAAAAGCTGGTGATCTAGTGAGAACTATGCAGTATGAACTCAGGATCAAAGTATTAAACTTAAGCAGTCATTGGATGGGTGACCTCTTTGTCTGGTATGCAGGCCTCAAAGCTTAAAAGATTAGTTAAAATGCAAGTAGCTTGGTCAATTAGGTGGGTGACCACTCAAGCCTCAGGAACAGCAGGTACTCTAAACAACCTGTGTTTACAAGGAAAACTTAGTAAATAGCAACAATTATTAAAAAAAAATTTTTTTTTCATTGCATAATTTTGACAGGATATGATACTTATTAAACTCAAATTTGAAAATTATTGTACACACTTTCCATTAAATCATGTCTTAGTTTGGATTTCTGCTTTGTTGCCCCTTTGTAATAGTTTTTTGTTTAATCTTTACTGGTCATATTGTCAAAATGTGAGGGGTCACCACACCTCCCAAAGATTACTTTGTTTTTTTGTGTTTTTTAGAGAACTGTCCAATGTATCTTTGTGTCTGAGGAGCATTGACCAATAAAAACACCCTAAAATGGCTGTCATCACCTGTGAAATTACCCACCAACAATGAACAGCTTAGGTGATGGTTTGTCACTAACTTCAATTTTCCTCCATGGCTACTCTCAAAAAGCATTAATACCATAACAAAGACAACAACTTCTCTAGACTTCTCTTGCAAACACTATGGCGGGTATTTACAAACGTCAGTCACCTTCACAAATCTATGTGAAGAAATAAAGGATGCATGGCTTTGATGTAAGCCTTTGTCATTTTGTATCTTTAACTGTTGTAATCCACTGACCTTGCTTTGAGTACGTATGTACCCAACCCCTCTGCCATGAAGAATATGTGACACAAGGTGTGTTTTTAAGTAGAGTAAAGCTCGTTAGGCAACCAGCATAGAAGGAAAATTCTGAATTCAGTCTGCTCAAGTATTTACTCAAAGCAAGGCTAACAAACTGGAAGAAGAGGAGATAGATTCATACCTTTTCCAAGGGTATTTACACAAAGTCAAATGCAATCATCCTAATCCAGGATCTGTTGGAAATCAAAATCATGAACCAAGTTCAATGATAACTGCTGAGTGACACTGAAGTTTTTAATCTTTACTTTTTTTATATATAAAAGTCAAAGTGAATCTGCTGATTTAGGAATCAAAATGTTTCAGACTGAATTTTTAATTTGTTATGACTATCAAAATAAATTGATTCCATTTGATTTGTGATAGGTTCTTTAATGCTTAAGAATTGACATAAATCCTTCAGGAAATTTCTAGTATGATAGATCAAGTAGCATGGATATTTTTTTTAATACATGAGGATGACATAGAAACCACAAAACCATGTCTCATCAATCTTTTCCCAATTGAGAGCTCCATGCTGACTAGAGGTGTCTGAAAATTTACCACAAGGATAACTGGTTTATATAGCAGCCAAGCATTCAAAGTGACGTCACTTTTTGATCCTTTAATATTAGCTTTTCCTATCATAGCAAAGCAGAATTCACCAAATGTTGGATTTTTTGAGCTTGGAATTTCAAAAATATTAATAATGGAAAAGAGTTTGTTTGCCTATTGCTATAAATGGCCAAATTGCTTATTGATATGCTTACTTATTAGACTTGAGGGAAAGTTTTAATGTACAAATTTATTTTCTCCATGAAGAAGTCTCTGTTGTTAAACTTTTTGTATGTATTCTTATCCTTGATAAATAATAATTACAATAATCAGCTGAAAGCTATGTTGTTGCAAGATATAAATACAGTCAATAATACTTAGTAATGTTTAATTATATGTGAATAATTTTTCATCACTTTTATTTTTTTCCTCCTAAATTTTATAACAACTTAGTTAACTATAAATTGTCTATTTAACATCTCCAGTATGAACAACTATCTAGAATTATTGCTTAATTCAGACCAAAAGTAAAAATGTTTAAATTGCTTAAATCATAGAATATATCTCCACAAAACTCAGTGAAATTTTTCACTGAACAATTAAGAGAAAATATATCTTTTATATTATTATTTATATGGATTTATCTTTTATTGACAATAGATTTCAGCTGGTTATTTTACAATCTACATCAGTTTTGATTTCTTACTTGATACAGATGGATACTTCAAGTAATAAATACCATAACTAGTTGTATTTTAATTGACAATAAATATTCTAAGAAATTTTTCTTTGATTTATTTTTTTTCTTGCAATAATATGTTAAAAATCTCTTTGTCTCATTAGAGGAACAGCAAAACACACATGTGAGACAAGAAATAATTTGTTTTTATCTCCTCCTCTTTATAGAAGGGGACTTCATTTATTTTTATGTCAGGTACTTAGTGAATAGTTTAAAAACAAACATTCTCAAGCATGTTACAAATGAATATTTGATAAAAGTAGACTTAAACTGGGGGAGAAAATTGATGTTTATAATAGATGTAGAAAACACAGAGAGACGATGACAGAAAAAGAAGGACAGAGGTTGGTGGCAAACACTGCAGTTGGACTAAAAATGTCCGTTTTGATTACTGAACAATCTGAAAGAAATCCATTTTAGGGTGTTTATGTCTCAGGGATCGTAATTATAGCATCAATTAACTTGTTGATAAGTTAAGATCAAAGGAAAATGTTGTCTTGCTGAAGATCTCAAGAAAAGGAAAATAAAAATATGGAAAACAAGAAAATGGTACTTCAGCTCCCAGTTAATTATCTTGAAAATGGATTTTTTTAAACTCCATTAAGTGTGGATTTTTTTTTTTTTTTTTTTTTGAAAAGTGAAAATAAGAAAAAGGGAAGTTGGAATTAATTCTCATTTTCTTGTTTTTTGCATTGTAAATCTTTCTGCCTCTTTATTTTTGATTCCTGATTTTGTATTTTGTATTTATATGAACTCTTTAGATGCACAATTATCCTTCTATTTAGAACTCTTCTTCACTTAACCAAGACATTTCAAAATCCATGATTTAAAAAGTTATTTCCTAACTTAAAAGATTTGTTTGATTAATCGAAACTTTTTTTTTCTTAATTTTTAAAAGGAGAAAAAAAAAGTCTTCTCATACATTATTTTTATTTATTTCTTTGAATGGATTTACATCAAATAGAAAATAAATCAATAAATGAAAAATAGCAAAGTATTTGTTTATTGAGCATGAACAGAAGCAACATGTTAAAATGTTTTATTTAAAACGTGTGATTATTTCTCTAGATTATTCTTTATAGATTATTCTCTATATTATTTAGAGTATTCAGACAATTATCTTCATCTTTATCATTATATACATGACATGTGTCTTTCAGTTTTCTTCAGATGTTTGTTGTCAAATTCAGGAACCTTCATAGAACCGAATCATTTATTTAATCCATGGGGGTAGATTATTCTAATTCTGTTAACCGGGTACAAGTGTTAAACATTCTTTGTTATTTTCACCTAATAGTCAGGATTGAACCAGCAACCCCCAAATGACTTCACTTACAACTGTATAAACTGAAGGCAGATATCTGTTATGCAACAGGTACTGCTTGACAACGGACCATTCACCTAATGAGTGTTCGCAAATGGTCTGAAAGACCTGGGTTCAATCCCAGACCAAGCTATACCAAAGACTCAAAAAATGGTTCTTGGTATGGCCTTGCTCAACACTCAGCATTATAAGGTACAGATCAAGGGTAAAGTGGAGCAATCCAGGGAATGGAGTAGTGCCTTCCCCAACACCTCGGTGTAGTAGCTATTGAAAAGAGAGCCTTCAAGTCGCCCTCGACTAAGTTTGTTAACTTTATTTCTAAGTCTAGATAAAATCATGAGGTTTATAAGTCCTCAAAATTCACTCTGAATTGTCCAGAAAGACCCATAGTGTAATGGATATAGGCATTCAGTTTATATTGTTGCAAGATCAGTTGGAAGTTGCAAATTCAATTCTGACTACAGATGAAAATAATAAGGAATATTTAATTATGACCAGGTACAAGTATTTATATTATTCATTCAGAATTTTTTGAGATCAGATTTGATAATTTTTCATCCTTTAATTATTAAATTCTATTGTAGAGCTCATTAAAGTAATTCTTTTTTTAGTTTTATATAGTCTTTTTGTTTTAACTGCAATATTTTGGATAAGAACTCTAATATTTAAAATCAGCCTAAAATTCAACCAAATATTCTGAGATGGCACTCCCACACAGGTCAACTGGTTATTTGCAACAATTTATTGTCAAGTGATACTAAAAGCAACAGGTCTTGCAAGTTTACCAAAGTTAAGCAATGATGAGACTGTTCAGTTCTTGAATGGGTTACCACTTAAGCATAAAGTTGCTCATAGTCCTGTTACTGTGTAAATAACAAGTCAATTTTAGTCTGAGACGAAGTTTTCTTTATCTACAATTCTCACCCATGCCCTGAATCAAACTTTTCAAGATTTTCAATGTTGAAATGTAATAGCTAACCACCACTTTAAGGTTTGATTGTGATCCTTCGATACTTAAGACAAAGTCACAGTTTAAGCACTTCATAGTCCCAAACCAGTGCAAACTAATTTCTATAGTGTTTTGTCTATCAGAATTAATAAACAGAGATTAAGTTTTGTACACCACCCTAAAAAGTGGTATTAAATGCCCATAATAAATTAAAGGATTGGTGAATGCAAAATTATTACAATTTTTTTTTTAGCTCAGAATACAAGAAGCAAAAATGACTAAAGACAACTTTCAATTGCAAGTTTTATCTTTCAAAAGCACAAATTTCACATTCCAATCTTGAAATCCTCAGCAAATTTTCTTCCCCGTAAAACATCAGTGAATCAATATATAAAATTTTAATAATTCATGACTGAAGACATATCCAAAATGGATCACTGAGGAAAAGTGCAAAATTTATTACTGAATTTTGCAAAGAATTAAACTGATTATTTTTTCATCTTTCTCAACAATTGAAAGAAAACTAACATTTTCTTGTCTACTATAACCAAAAATATTATTTTTAACAGGAATGTTGTGCCTTCACCTCACATCTTTCAATTGATTCGATTCCTCCCATCTAGAATCTGTTGGTTTTTAAAGACAAGACATCTATATCCTGGAAATATCTTTTTTGACAAAGCAGAATGTTTACTTGGAAAAATATTTAATGTTTTGATTGGATTTAAATTCTTGTTTTATTAGAAATAACTATTTCATAACAGGAAAATAATTGAAAGTGGAGAAAGATATTAGAGATTAAAATACCTTCATTATGTCAGACAATTAATTCAGGGTTTATCTTTGAATTAACTAATAAAAGAGTCCCCATGGCATAATGACCAAAATGCTGAACTGCAACCTTCAAGTAAGCAAGTTCAACCTCCAGTCTCACTATTACCTTCACTTTCAGACTAATTCCTTTGGGAAAGTTATGAACCCCCACCCCTGCTATGGGTTTAATAGCACCAACTCTTTTCTTCTAGCATGGCTTTGGCATTAAATAACCTTCAAAGATTGATATGCTCTTAAAACTGAATTGAATAATCATTACTATTTCACAAGTTAATTTACTTAAGTTACAGACACTCATTATTAATAAAAAAAAAAAAATACTCCACATTCTTGTCATTACTCCTTGGTTGATTCTAACCTGGAGTGGTAGTACCTGTTAGGATCCCATGTATGAGTAAAATAGATCTATTTGAAAATTATTACTATTTGATAGGAATACTTGAAACTATAAAGTTGTATGCAAACAAATGGTAATTATGTAACGTTACACCCTCTCGCCCCCACACACGTTAACTTTCTTCTAACCATGTCACTTCTTACGCCGGCCGGTGATCAACTAGTGGTTGAGGGGGTAACGCACATTTCTTGCCACCACACAAGAATACGATCGGGGGAACGGAGAAAATAGAAGGACAAACGAACAAACACGAACAAAGCTTGGGGTTAACCAAGAGCAGAGGAAGGTATGCAACACTTTGCATTCCTGATAGCATATATGGACTAACGCTAGCGTGGGTTACTAGCGAAAATTCCACAATGCTACTGGAATCAGACTCATCTTGACTCACTGTCACTGGACCCTATCCCATGCTGCCTTGCCTCTCTGCTCCGGTGTCGACTGCCCCTGTCCGTGGTTGCTCGCCACTCCGCTGTCCAGCGCCAACTGCCTCTCTGCTGTCCAACGCCAACTGCCCTCGTCCGGGTCCCCCGTCAACTCTCTTTCGCGTCCCCTTCCCACTTCTGGATATGGCGAGATTTCAGGTCCAAGAATCCTTTGTCTGGTTTCGCGCCAAAACAGACAAATGAATCGTCTGCTTTGGCAGCCCACCCACATAGTGCTACAATTATGGTTTAACGAGTAATCACTAACTTTTATATACTGTTATTAAAATAGGAATTTGTATACAGATAGGAGTTCTTAATTGCAAACAAATGATAACATTACTGACTATAACTTTTTTTTTTTTTTTAAATCACACACTTTGTTTTTGATTAATGTGTAAATTTTATTATAACAACTTATGGGTTATTTAATACTGAAATATGATTATATCATTTGATAAAGAAAACCAATCTTGTTGACCCCTTTTTTTTTTTGGTTTGAACATAATCCTCAAATATATTTCTCCTGATATAATTCAATATTTTCTACAATACAAAAATAAAAAATGATTTTGAGAGGTGAAGGGTACAGAAGAATCATCTTTAAATGGTTTTGTAGGTTTTAGGGAAACTGTATGTCTCCTTATTTTTTATTGAATCCATTAGGAAGGGCAAACTGATTCCAAATCTTGGACCAGGATTCCTTTTAGAAAGCCATAAATCCATCTAATTAGAGATAAATAGTTAGACTGGTTACCAACTAGAGTTAAGAAGAAGGAAGACTTGTAATTCAAACCCGCTAAACTCCTATTAAAAATTAACCTTCTATCACATCCTGATGTAGCATCATTAATTCCTTCTATCAGGTTGACATCCTCAAGTATATATGGAAGAGGTAAATAATCATTTATGAATTAATGAGATATATATGTCTTTATCCAACCTCTCTGCCATAGGCAGGATTTGACAGACACAAGGTCAATTTTTTAGTGCAGTACAATTCGTTTAAACTGAGTTTTCCATTGACTGGATTTTTAACCTTGGTTTCGTAACCAGTCTACCCTACTATTTACCAACAGGAGAAGAGATGAATTCATTCCTTTCCAACATTACAAAGTGAAATGCCAACAAATAAGTTCAATTGCCCAGTCGGCTGGGGCTGTAGAATACACCGACTGCACCTCTGCAGAGGGGTAAGACCCCTCCAACGAGTGTCCTGGATATGACACTAAACAATCTGATGGTGAGGTTCCAGTGATGCTGGGGCCTTGGGGAATACGAAGCACCCCTTCATTGCCATTGCTCCCAGGTCCACACTGACCCAGCGTGGTAGCACCTGATAGGGCCCTATCTATGGGTTAAATAGAACTAACGGCATACTTATGCTTAACTGAATTGTTTGTTTAAACTGAATAGCTTGAAATAGAAACATCTTTGACAATTAAACCGTGCTTACATTGAAACTGTGTGCTTATGCTAAACTGAATTATTTGAAATAGAACTGTTTTTGACATTGAAACTGTATTTACACGAAACTGAATTGTTATATATAGAACTGTTTTGACATTTTACTGTCTAAACAAAATCTCTACTAATGTTAAACTGGATTAGCTGAATTAGAACTGTTTGAATGAACTGAATAGTTTGAAATAGAAATGTTTTTGACAATTAAACTATGTACTCATGCTAAACTGAATTGTTTGAAATGGAACTGCTTATTTACATAAAAATTGATTTGGCATTAAATAACCTACAAAGGTTGATATGCCATGAAAACCAACCAACTAAGTTCAAATATTGGACAAGACTATCATTTCAAGAAAAGAGAATCAGCAACAACCTAGTTATGCTAAACTATATATATATATATATATATAGCAGATGTGAATAATGATTTGAATTGTTTCACTATAAGTAAATTGTATGATTTACTGATGATAAAAAAAGAAAAGGCAAAAAACACCAGCAAACATGATTTCTTCACCGCAACATTCAACAAGTTTATCATCAATAAAACTTTTGTTGTAAGAGCTTCCATTTTTCTTGATGAAAACACCTGATTGAATTTGTTTGACACACTCCAAAAATTTAGAATCTGTCCATACATTCTCATTCAATCGGTTTCTAATTTACATTTCCATGAATACAAAAAGAAAGAAAAAAAACAGAATAAGGAACAGAGATTTTTCTAAAACTGAGGGAGTCTCCCCCCCCCCTCTATACACCCACATTTCTGAAAATCCCCCATTTGTTGTCAATGCAGGTCATCATGACCAACCTACTCTAATGCTTTTCTGTGTTAATAGGATTAAATAAATAAATGGCTCAGCTGAAACCCTTATTCTCCCCCCCACCCTAACCCTTGAATGCCAAAGTAAAGCCATATTTCTGTTTTCTGTAGCATTGATGTTACTGTGACTTCTTGGGGGTGCTGGAATATGGATATTGGTGCTGCCAGTTCCACTCTACACTGATCAAAGAAGCTTAACAAAAGTGTTTGTGTTCACATATTTCCTTTCCATTTCCTTTTAGTCTGCAGCTGTCAGGGTGATGTGATATTATGTGGTGAGGGACATGACTCTTCAGTAGAAGGCGCATGTAAAATGGAGGAGACTGTTTTGAAGAAGGGGAACATTTTTCTTTGTTTCTTTGAAAATAATTATCCTCAAAAATGAAATGACATCATGACTCATTTATTGAACAAAAAAAAGTCAATGGGGGCGGGTATTTGCTCTTTTTCTTTCTGTTTTAACTACTGGAACTTTTCTTTTTAAGAAAAATTATTTGAAAAAATTAATGATGCTTGTGCACACTAGGAAAATGAAATGGCAAGATCTCCTTTATTCTTGTAATAATATTTTAGACATGATGTTCAGGCAAGAAATAATTTCCATAGATTTTATTCTCTTATTAGATAAAATATTCCCAGTTATTAATATAGATGCTGTCCTCTATAAACATTTTGTATAGACATACCAAATTGCCAGAGTATTTTAAAGTAAAATCATATCCAATGCATCTATATTGATAATTAGGAAGAGTTGATTTGTCTTTGCTGTATAGATGAGTTTGATATAGAACATCTATTTTACAGTAAAATCATTTCCAATGCCATATTTCAACCATTCCATTCTCGGCCCATTCATCTGTGGCTGTAGGATATACCAACTGCATCTGTACAGCGTGTCAAGATCACCCCTATCCCCACAGTGAGTCAACTGGATGTGACATTAATCCATCTGATTGTGAGAATCCAGTCTTAAAACTTAGGGCAATGCGGAGTATCCCTTTATTTTTATTACTCCTTGGTCCACTCTGACCCAGAGTGATAGTACCAGTTAGGGTCCCATGTATAGGTTAAATAATGTTGAATAGAATTATCAGTGTTAGATATCAATAATTGAAACCATATAACTGTGTGCAGATTAATGATGAATACTTGATTATTAAATGTTAAATGTTTTCAAGCATTGCAATCTGTGTGCAAACAAATGAGCTCTGGCTTGTTTCAAACATTACTTTCAAACTATTAATTTACAAATCATATATATATATATATATATATATATATATATATATATAAATAAATGGGATTCGGTTATAAATAACCTGCAAGGGTTAATATGTTATAAAAACCAACTAAACATCATTCCATTCTGTTTTGGTATAGAATGACTTTGGTTGGGTTGATCAATCCTTATTGGCTTATTATTTCTTTTTCTTAAGTAGTAATAGCTTCATTAATTATTATCAAGTAACTAATTTGAACATTGGTATTAGGAGTAATTGGAATCCTATAACTAATAATTACCAAACAGATGGGACCCTGACAGATATTACCACTCCAGACCAGAGTTAACCTGGGAGTTATAACAACAAACTGGTGACTCTCCAGTCCCAAGAGCTGCAAAACCACTGTATATAATTTAGTCAAAAGAACCATTTCGTTCTACAGTCTTCTTTAGGTCTACTGTCTAAAAAGAGATTCTACACTAGAAAAAGAAACCTTTGTGTTTCAATATTATGAAATGTATTTTCTCAATGTAAAATAAAATTTATTATGATTTGTCTAATTGAATGTCTTTGTTGAAATGTTGTCTTTTTAAATGTGTAATATCAAATAACTCTAAGACAAAAATATATTGCCTTTAAATAAGGAACAAAGTTGTTATCATGAATATTTTACAATGATATTTTAAATTTGTATTATTCCCAGAGTTGTAATGAAATCTTTCTAAATATCAAACATCTATATTAGTCCTGAAAAATCTTAATGCTTAGAATTACCCCTAACTCATGGCTCCAAGCTAAAATATTTTGCATTTTCAGCTATTTATTTTTAATTTGTTATTTAACAGCCTGATTATGGGTCTATTGTTGCTAGGTGATATCAACACAGAAGTGGGAATTCCCCCTACTGTAGGAAATGGACATGGTAACACGAGTTCAAATCCTGGACGAGACTGATTACATTTCACATAGCACTAATACCCTTGGGAAAGGTATGAATCCAATCATTCTCCCTCCAGCTATGGGTAAATAGTAGGACAGACTAGGTTCTTCAGCCTTGGTGAGGCAACTAGTCTAGAAGGAAAACTCTGAATTCAAACCTACTTAAAAAATTGACCTTGTGTCATATCCTGCCCGAACAGAGGGGTTGGTAAATATGATTACAGGTTGTTCAAGTACTTCAAGGTATCATTACTGATACCAGCTGATTTAGTTCTAAGGATTAATGTTTTAAGCTTTTACACATTAATTTTATTGAAAAAAAATATAGCTTTAGAAACTGAGTGTTTTTAAGAAGAGTTTTTATTGGAGGATATATTAGAGACCCCCACCCCATTTGAAAAAAAAAAAATTTACTTTACCAAATAAAATTAATTTCATATCTAGGTGACCTTATCTCAAGCAATTGATCAAAACTTTTAAAACAGCTTAGACGATTTAAAGTTTTGCTTTTGGCTTCTCTGCAATTTTTCATCTTTAACTCATGAAAGAAATTACCTGTTGATCTCAAGTAAATTGAATAATAATCTCCAAGTTATATAATTCATTTATAAAAAAAATTCTTTTGTAAAGTAGGATTATACATCTTGATTGAATTTGTGTGTGTGTGTGTGTGTGTGTACGCGCGCATGTGAGTGTGACATTGTGCCAAACTAAGCTAAGTCTTTGTATGTGATGTTCATTTACAAGACTTTAAGGTTGCAGACGTATGAAGCATCCAGTGAGAATCATACTCAATGGTCTGTAAGTGTAGCTCACTAACACATACCATTTAATGTGTTCCTCTCCACTTGCTAAGATAGAACATTCAATTATAAATTCATGAATAATCATTCATATATATATATATATATATATAAATCATTTTATTTTTGTTAATCAGTACTTACAACCTGTATATATAAAATCAGTACTGTATATATAAGTAAAAAGTAAGTAAAGTTGACAACCTTAGTCAAGGGTGATTGGTTGGTTGGGTTTTATGGCATATCAACCTTTGTTGATTGTTAAACGCCAAATCCATTTTTATGCAAATAATCAGTTCTATTTCAAACAATTCAGTTTAGCATCAGTATACAGTTTAATTGTCAAAAAAAATTTCTATTTCAAACTATTCAGTTTATTCAAACAAAGCTAATTCAGTTTAGTATAAATGCACATTTTGTTTACACAAAGTTAAATGTCAAAACAGTTCTATATATATATATATATATATATAACAATTCAGTTTAGTGTAAGTACATTTTCAATCTCAAAAATAGTTCCATTTCAAATAATTCGGTTTAGCATAAGCATGTAATTTAAATGTAACTACAGTTTAATCAAACAATTCAGTTCAGCATAAGTCTACAGCTTAGTTCTATTTAACCCATAAATAGGGCCCTATCAGGTGCTACCATTTCAGACCTGAGTGGACCTGGGAGCAATGGCAATGAAGGGGTTCTCCGTATTCCCCAAAGCTCAAGCATCACTGGAACATCACCATCAGATTGTTTAGTGTCATATCCAGGACACTTGTTAAGGGGAGTCTTATTCCTCTGCAGAGAAGCAGTCTGTGAATTCTACAGCCCCAGCCGACTGGGTAATCGAGGGTGACCTGAAGGCTTCCTTTTCAATAGCTATTACACCGAAGTATAGGGGAGGTCACTACTCCATTCCCTTGATTGCTCCACTTTACCCTTGATCCTTACCTTATAATACTAAGTGTTAAACAAGGCGGCATCAAGTAGCATTTTTTGAGTATTTGCTATGACTTGACCTGGGATTGAACCCTGGTCTCCCAGACCATTGGCAAACACTACTCATTAGGCCAATGTCATATCAGTACTTACAACTGGTATGTTATATTGGTAAGATGGTCATTAATAAAAATGATTCTACTTATAATCCTAAACTTTAAATGACTATTATATATGTCACATTATGTCTCATATTTTTCAAGAATATCTGAATTAACAAAAAACTCATATAACCTCTAAATTCCCTAAAAATTAACTATTTATTCATCCTTCAAATTTGGAAAATAAAATCAATATTAACAAAAATGCTCAAGAAAATGGATTTGAAGCTTTTTTTAGGCCAGACAACCAATTTCATTTCACTGGGTTTCTCTCTTAAACCCTTTCTGATGTGAGCAGGTATCAAGCTTCTAAGTGTATAATGAGAGCTACTTCTCCACTCTCTTGATAATTATTAAGAGAGGCAAACACCGTGAGAAGGACATCCATTTAAAGCAAGTAAAATAGATTCTACCTAAAAGCCAGTCTCTTAAACTATAACAGATCCAACTTTTCAGACATGACTCTACCAATAACTCCTGAAAGTTTAGTTGAAATTAAGCCAAAAATAGCTCACTAAATGTCCATCTGTCTATACAGTTGAAAAAAGAAAATAATAAGTAGCAACTAAAAATTAATAAGATAATGACTGAAACAGGTACATCAATTTATGACAATGAGGATGCGGTATGAATCATAATAAACAATAATTTGTCTGCATAAAGTATGTCTGATCAGTGTTGTTTCCTTTTGGATTGACAGCCTAAGGAAATTGTAATAAAAAGTACATAAAAATTAAGATGAATGGAAATACTAATTAATAATGTCTGACAATGTTTTATCTAAAAAAACATAATAAAAAGGCTACAATTACTATTAGTGTAAAAACTAATAACATTAGATATAGTGCAGGTGCACTTAACCAGTTTTCTTTAAAGCAAAGTGGACATGAATTTCATCAAAAGTGATTTGAATCCCTTATTTTCTTTCATAATCCATGCCATCAGTCTATAGCAATGAGGTACCTGGATTAGAAGTAAGTGCGCATTTTCATTTAGATTCAATAAGTTGAAATTTTAATCATTCCCTGTACAAAGTGTAGCATCACACAGGTAATTGTTAAAAGTGTAAGAGATTAGTGGTTATTGTAGCTCGATCTTGCTAATATCATACAATTTTTTTTTTTTTTTTTCAGATAAGAACAGTTATGATCATAGCTTGGACCAGTGCTAAGGGTTGAAAATTTCCCAACCACAAATTGATTGCTGAATAAAAACTGTAGCCCTTTTACTTAAACAACAAGGAAATATCTTTACTAATATCAGTTACGTTAGACTGGCCATATTTTTAAAGGTTGATCAAAAGACCAAGCACTGATTCTAACTGGAAAAAAAAATTGTAATGTGGTAATCATAGCTCCATCTAAGTTCACTTGCACCACACTGTTGATAGTTTAAAATGTGGGGGCTGTTTGTGCCATGTCCTGTACATAACAACATAGATATTCTATCAAAGCACAAATGATATTTATTGTATCAAGACTTAAATATTAATTCATATAATGTAAAATACTATTCTTCTGTTTAGGATTAAGTAAAAAAATGTTGCTTTTATCTACATAGAAAAGGATGGATGTAAGAGTAAAATAATTTGAACAGAAAAATAGGCAGTTTCTCTTTTCATTTTTTTTTTTTTCTCTCACAGATTATAAAAACAAATTCTTGATGTTGTTAATCACATCTTTATATCAAGTTGAGGGTTTGTTTGTTTGTGTTTTTTTTTCCCAGAAGTTATTTGAACAATGATTTGACCAACTTAATAAATTCACTTTCACATGAATTATAAGCCTGTGTGACTTAGCAGACATTCAACATGACATGTTAAAGATTAGCTTGCTGTATGTCCTGGCTGATAATTAGCAAAAAAATAAAATAAATAAAAAATTGGCTTGAAAATCTGAAGGAATGAAACTTGAGTAGCAGTACTACTCATCTCATATTTTTTTGATGAAGGAAATTATGATGTTTTGGGGTGGGGGTAGCGGGTATAAGATTCTAAAAAATGAAAGGGAAAATGGAAACTGAAAAAAATAGGGAAACTGACTTTTTAAAAGATAGTTAATTTTACTTTGGTTTGCAGGAAAAAAAAAAATCTTAATGCAATGTGGTTGTGGGGGTATTTTTAAAAAAAAAAAAGTCTTTAGCGTTTTTTTTTTTTTTTTAAATTGTATAAATAAAGAAAATTTTTCTATTTTGTTGAAGGGAGATGGATTAGGTCGAGGAAGGAAAACTTTTGAGTTTCAAAATTTATTCAGTGAAAATGCATTTTTAAAAAGTGCACGAAAAGCACTTAGCTAAGACGTTTGATGATTCATTTTTCATTGTTTTCAAATATTTTTTCTTTCTTGTTTTGTTTTTTAAACACTTTCTTTCCATCTGAAAATATTTTGAAAAAAGTCAATCAGTCAACAGTTTGATATCCAAATTCAACTTCAGTATTGGACTCTTATCTGTTGCATTTGTAATTAAATCAAATCCATTAGTATTTTCCATTAATGAATTCTAACAATTTTTCTGTTTACATTGCCAGTGATAATTATGAAAAATATATATAACAGGACTTGGCATTAAATAACCTACAAAGGTTAAGGTGCCATAAAACCCAACCAATGAACCTACTATTTAACTCATTTATGTTTATGATACTATTTTAATGATGATATTAACAATACTTATGTTTTTTTTTTTTATTAAGATTCTTTTTCATAATACACAGCATCAAGTAAGGATTTTAAAAGAAAATGTGGTTGGCTGATATTTTAGTTTCAAAAGATCAATTTGTCTGTCTTTTACATATTGTATGATAGAAATGTATTTACCCAACCCCCTCCACCCTGGGGAGAATGTGACATAAGCTCAATTTTAAGCTAGTTTGACTTAAGTTTCCTCTTTCCTAAACTGGTTCCTGTACAAAGGTTAAATGATCCCAATTTTGCCTAATTATTTACCTATAGCTGGAATGAGAAAAGATGGATTCATGCCTTCCCTAGGGACATTAGTGTAAAGAAAAACACCAACAGCCTCATCCAGGTTTTTGAATCTGGTGTTCATGACATAACTGGTCATTGAGTCCATTTCTTACAATCAAAACCATATATAGTCTTTGTAATTTTTCGAGCTGCCCAAATCTCAGACAAATCAACAAACTTTCACTACCCTTGCTGTTAATATTGCTGCTAATGTACCTACTTTCATATGTTCCAACATTGTTATTGCTAAAAGTAATTTGAAAGCCAACTAGCCTATTTTCCTCAAACTCTGAAAGAGTTATCTTTCCTATTTCAACTCTTTATACAAAAAGCAAATGAGCTATACTTAAATTTATGGGAGAACAACAGAGCCAGATTGGCCACATCAAAGCTGTCTGTTCCTGAGATGAGTTCAGAAAATGGGATTGAGTTGGATCAGATATTCTACAGGACAAAAACTGGTGCTGTTTTAAAATATACTTCCATTTTAGATACTCAAAGTATAAATATTCATACAGCTGAGGAATTCATAAACTCAGGGAGATAGAAATTGGACTTCCAGATACCATACTTAAATTGGCATAGTCTGAATGCAATTTGAAATGAAGTTTACAACTTTTCAACCACCCCAGAATTAGATAGGAATGCTTGAAAAGTGTTTACAAATGAAATCTTATTGTGTATAAATTAATTTATTACAAATAGTTACTTATATTATTTATTAGATAACAATACTTGATACTATATAATCGTGCAAAATAATTTTTATTTTCTTTTTAGCACTCATTTTTTGTGAATAATTGTTCCATTGCAAACATAAATAATCAGAGTAAAATCTTTACATTAATAACTTGAGGGTTGATATGCTATTAAATAAACTAAATGTGCATATTTTTATGATTATGGCATGCAGTCTCTTGCCCATCACTGTCTACATAATCATTGACTGCATTCTTTCCAAGAGTATTTTGTAGCTGAAGTCTCGCTCTACCCAGTAGTATTATTTTGCTCTCAAAATAACATTTTGCTCTCAAAATAACATTTTGCTCTCAAAATAACAGTAGTATTATTTTGCTCTCAAAATAACAGTTACTGACTTGAAGGTTCAGTTTCTACTTCCCTACCACCAACATTTGAGTTGGTTGTGCTAAAGATATTGCCTTCTATTTTATAATGTAGGCCCACATTCTTATGAGAGTAATAAATAAGAACCAACATATCTTAGTGACATTCCATAGCTAATAATTGGGAATATATAGGAAAATAGATACAGGAAGTAAAATAACACCTTTTGATAAAGCAAGTTTTCAGCTTCTAGGCAATGTTTCTATGGATATAAACAGTCTGTTGGCAAGGTTTAGAATATGCCATCAGTATCCTCAGCAGAAAGGTATCCCTCACTCCAAGGAGCAGTCCTGGGTATGACACTAAACTGTTTCTGATGGTGAGGTGTTAGAACTGGAATACACTTTCATTGCCATTACTTCCAGGTCCACTCTGACCTGGAGAAGGGATGCTTGTTAGGGTCCCATCAATGGATTGAATTTTATGATTATAATGTAGTTCAAAATTAATGTAATAAATATATTTTTAAAATATTAACTTGTATTTAAACATTAAAAGATTGTTTACTGGTACTAATTTGTACACAGTTATATTGTTTTAAGTGATTGGTAAGTATTTCTATCTAATACTACTAATTAGCATTGGACTGGTATAATGACTGAGTCATATAATGACTTCTAAATAATTAGTTTGTATTCCTTTCCTATACCAGTAATTTTAATTTTCTTTAATAGTATATCAACCTTCATGGGTTATTTAATGCCAGACCCATCCTTGTAAAAGAATACTAGTGTTACTATTTCACCCATAGCTAGAGAAGTGGTTGGGTCATACCTTTTTCTAAGGAGAAAGAGAACATAACAGTGTGACTGGAGTTTTAATTTGCTCATTTCAAGGCCACTGTCAAACACTTTAGCCATTATGCCACAGCAACTCCGAGTACGCAATGTTTCATAGGAATACTTGAAACCCTATAAATGTATGCAAATTAACACATCACTCAATAAATCCCAGGCCTGACATATAGATGGCACCCTAATAGAAAAATCCATATGATTTTTATAAAGTACAAACCTTCAAATGCAAATTTTTAAAATGATGGAAAAATCTGAATCTTGTGTGTTAGCATTGCTTTCTGATGGGGAAAAAATACTGTTCAAGCAAAGCAATGATTTGATAAGTGTTATTCAGACTCTGCTCCGTCGGAAACAACAGTTAAGAGGTGGGTTGCTGACTTTAAACATGATTGTACAGACACAAATCATGCTGAATGCTCAGGTCACCCATCAATAACAAATATTATATAGCATTATTGGTGCATTTGAAGGAAGAAATCGCCAAAAAAACGACCACAAAAGAAGAAGAAGAAAAAGTTCTCGTTCATCAAGACAATGCACCGTGTCACAAGTCGATCACAATGATGGCTAAACTGCACCGACCCTATTCTCCGAATCTGGCCCCCAGCGACTATTGGCTGTTGGCAGACCTCAAAAGAATGCTCCAAGGAAAGAGATTTCGCTCCAATGAAGAAGTGATATTGGAAACTGAGGCCAAAGACAAATCGTTCTACAAAAAAATGCATCAAATTTTTGAAAAGCGTTGAAATTGGTCTCCTTCTGGGGTCATACACTATGTCGATGAATAAAGTTGAATTTTGCCTAAAAATTGTTGTTTTATTAGTTAGGCCCCAGACTTATTAAGTGACGTGTTAAAAGTGTCTCATTTTGACAGGAATACTTTAGTTACTTATTTATCAATATCATGTTTGCAAACAAAATTAAAAAAATTTTAACAAATGATTGCAGTTAAATTAATCAGTGTTTAAAAAGATTTATGATTACAAATTTCTGCATTATAGTTAACAGTATATCAATTATTTTTACAAATAAATTGAAAAGATTACTTTCATAATTTGGTTTATTTTCAGAGCACCTCTTGTATTTTTATTGAGAGCTACAAACATTTTATTCTCTCAGAATTATTACATGCACTACTAATTATTGGTAAATTGGCTTATTTTCTAGCCTTCCTTGTTAACATATGAACCACTACATTTCATGTCAAAATAAATCTTTTCACTTTAAGCATTTTGCTATAACCTGAAAGAAAATGCTTTTTTATTTTTTAGGCATGAGATTAAAAAGTTATTGATCTTGCCTTATTTATGGTTGACATTCTTTGTATAAAAATTACTAATAATAAATATGTATTTAAACTTAAATCACTGTATATCTAAGAGTATGCATTGGTTTATACGAATTGATAGTTTTCCCCAATGCCCTGTTGGTGGAGGGCTTAGAATACACTGACTGTATCCTTTGTAGAAGAGTAAGACCCCTTCAAAAATGGAGTGTTCTGGGTATGTAATTAAACTGCATCTGGTGGCGAGATGCTGGGGTGTGTAGAGTACCCCTTCATTGCCATTACTCCCAGGTCTACTCTGACCTAGAGTGTTAGTACCTGTTAGAGTCCCATTTATGGGTCAAATAGATCTGTTTGTATTCAAGAGGAATACAAGTGATTTTTACTTACATGAAGTTGTAATTGTTTAATAACTTAAGTAGGAAACCCTAATTATCTTATGTGTGAACAATTATCATTAAATAGAAATAATTGAAATTATAAAATTTTACTTTTTAGGCTTTAAGCACTGCCAATCTAATGAAGTATTGTGTGTGCAAAACAGTTGTATATCATATAGCTAAGACTGTGTGCAAGGGGCAACTCCTCAAAAAAAATAGGCACAATTAAGTGCAAATTTTTATTAAGAAAGTCAGATAAATATAGAAAGGTTTAAAAAAATTAACAGTATTATTTTCAGACTGAGAGGAGATATAAAACTTTTCATAAAATAATTGATCTAAGTTTTCTGGATAATTTCAAAAAGAATACTTGATTAAACTTAGTTGACTGATGTAAATATCAAAATAAGATTTTAATGTTTGATCAACTTGAAAATTGCATTAGTTAGGACCAAGGCCTGAAGTTTGGAATACTCTGCAAGAATCCAACAATTTAATTACTGCTTGTAAGTTTATTTGGAGATCTAATCAATCAAAAAAAATCTCATTGAAATCTGTGTATAAGAAATTCTTGGTTAAAAAAAATAATCAAATTATACAAAATGTTAACACCTTTTCAAAAGTAAATATTTCTTCTTTTTTTTTATATAACGCTAATATGAAATGAAGATAAAAATCATAGAGAAAATTAGGATTTAATCACCAAAAACTTTGGAATCAGGAGAGAAAAATCTCTTTTCTTTTAACTACATTGCTTTTTCATTTTAAAAAGAAAAAAAAAGACACTTAAAATCTTATAAAAATAAGGCAAATACACAAACTTTTCTATAAATCATCTAATTTTAAGGTAAATACTTTGTTCTTTTTTAATTTATTTATTTATTCAATTTAATTATAGATTGTTTTTATTTCTACCAATTAATGTTTCCTATTGAAAATGATGATAAGGAATGAACATCATTCTTCAAGCTCAAATCAAATGCATTTGTAACGTCCCTTGCAAATCATCGCTAACTTGTGATTACTTAACATTTTATTCATACATCAATCTCTGGAAAGCTTTTCAACTATTCATGGCCGGAATTGTCCATTATCCTTACATGTAAGGCTCTAAAAATTTTGTGAATTATATTTACCGGGCACCGTCATATGAGCAGGATATAACACGAAATCTACTGAAAAATGAACCTTAACAGGTTTCAATTTTTTCCCTTCTCCTAGATCAGTTGCCATACCAAGCTTAAAGAGCCTAGTCTGCCCTATTATTTATCCATAGCTGGAAGGAGAATAGTGGAATGCATACTTTTCCAATGGATAAGGATATATTAGCATTGTATGAAATGCAAACAGCCTTGTTCAGGATTTGAATTTGGTTAATGGGATTAGAAATGGACACTTTGACTGATTCCACAAAATGCCAGTAACATGACTCTTGTAATTATAATTCAACAAATGGAATATAAGATAACCTTTAACCCTGTTCTTGTCTTATTGACAAATGTGGTGTCAGTGCTTATTAAAGTGGGGAGGACATGTTAGGAAGAAAAAAACTAAGACAGGCTCAGAAAAAAAAAAGATCAAACCACTAAATTGTGCTATGTACCTGCATACTTGAAAATGGTTTGTATAATTCAGTGTATATATATATATATATATATATATATATATATATATATATTAGTCCCTATCAGCGTTGATGCAGTCCTGTACTTCCCAGAAACCATGGATGTCAGTTTTTATCAGGGAATGTCTGTTGGGGAATCCCTGTTCAGTTGAGTTCATTAGGATTGTAGAACTTTACTTATTTCCTACATACCCACTCCATTCCTAAGATGTTCAACTCTCAGACAATATACATGCTATAGTAGAATCAACAACCCTTCAAGCAATGACAGATTATGATAACAATGAGACTGTCATGTCATCTAACCTCATCTGTGCATCTGGCCAAAATGATTAAAGAAGGACTTATACTAGAGCAACTGGATTGTAATAAAAAACCTCATTTACCTGGGCAATATGTCCAAGTGATTTCTCTTTGAGTTTAAAGAGGTAGGGGTTGTGTATTTTATTCAGATCATCATCTTGTCATGCCATCAGCACGGATGAAAGTAAAGTTGTCGACCATAGTCAAGGGTGGTCCGAAGGCTCCCTTTTCAATAGCTTCTACACCGAGGTATAGGGAAGGGCGCTACTCCTTTCCCCTGGATTGCTCCAGTTTACCTTTGAGACATACCTAACAATATTGAGTGTTAAGCAAGGAGGCATCAAGTACCATTTTTTGAGTCTTTAGTATGACTTGACCTGGGATTGAACACTGGTCTCCCAGGCCATTGGCAAACACTCTAACCACTAGGCCAATGAGTATCTGTCAATAAATACTCTTGTTAATGGTTAATGATCTGTTATCACTATTACATTAAGGCAACTCATAATAAATATGCAACATTTTTCTCCTACCCAGGTAGTTGCTGCTGTTTCACCCTCAATGGGTCCATACTAAAGCTCAGTGTTAGTGCAAAAGCAACAGCCTGCAAATAAGATGTACTAGCCTTCATCACAACACATTATAGCCTTCTCAGTTGAACAAGTATAATACTTCAAGAAATAGCAATTTTTAAGAGTAATCCTACCTAATTTATCAACTGTGATTTGGTATTGGTGATCAGGAAGGACTGTAATGACTTATCTCTTCCCATAATGTTCTTCTAGAATTTGATTTTGGAAAGCTACTGTATCACCCATCTGATGCAGGTAGAGGTTATGGGTATATTTTTTTGAATCTCTTCATGAAGCAAGCCTTCATCAATGGTAGGATGACAATGTTGTGCTGCAGTTAACCCATTCTCTACAAGCTGTATCCTGAATGGATTTGAAGGAAGTCATAAAGTCAATGAGCCTTGTCATTGTCGAATGAACCCTACATTTTCTATCCTCTTTGCAGTTTTTACTACAATCTCTGTCCTGTTATTAGATTGGGGATATGCTACTAGGGATAGTCTGTGCTTCACTATTATCTCAGCAATTCTTAAAAACATAGGCGGGCTACCATGACACACCAAATTCCTCTGGGGCACCATATGTATGGAATTAATATTAATGATATTAATTTGTAAGAGTTGCATGACTTGGTTTTAAATAGTACAAGGTAAGTCAATTGGTGCAACAGCAGAAAACCTGTACCTTTTTTGCTTCAGTCTAGGGTGAGGCAGGTTACTTGGTCAGAATCAAAAGTTGTAATGTATTTTTTTTTAACACTAAGGTTATGGTGATAATAATGCATTTTGTCAATCCAAGCAAAATGTGAGTCTTGTTTGCAATGCCATGTAGAATATAGTCAATTAAAATGCATGGGTAAAATCAGAGTAAGGTAAGTCAATCACTGGCAGCTGTTGTCTTGTTCTAAATTACATAAATATAGAGCCAGCAGCATTTTCACAAACAAAAAAGGGAGATAATTCTCTTTTGTTCCAATGTGTTAAATTTTTCATAGAAAAATAAATTCACAGCTGAACCAAAGAAATACTTTTAACAAAAATTCATTTTTACCAGATTATAAGCAGCCATTTCTCAAAGGAAATTACGTTGGAATGTTAATGACTTTTTTCAAATGAATATTATGCATTGAGAATAAAAATGATTTTCTTTGGACAAACTTACAATTAATTTCTTCTTTATGTCTATGAAGTATTGAACCCTTTCATTTGGGTTTGGTTGGGTTGTATTTACAACATGTCAATTCTTGTTGGATTATTCAATGCCAAAATCTATTTTCTTTTCTTTGCTTACAAAAAATTAAAGAAATCAAAATCATAGAATCATTTGTAAACAAGTAATGATACATAATTATAGCTTCAAGTAACTATTTTCATACAAATAATTTGTATACAGTATTGGATAGAAATACTTAAATGGTTTCAGGTAACTATTTCTCTAATTATTATTAAGTCCTTGCAAGTTTTTCACACCAGTGTTAGCTGATGGTCTTTCACTGGAATCTGAGTGACAGCAAGTCCCTAGGACTCTACTCAGTACTGTAACCAATCTTAATGCTGTAGTTTGGATGGTCTCTGCTTACCAAACCTTTGGGGATCATTCAGACTGCACCAATTACAATGGGTTATCACTGTCACTTTCATGATCCAAAGCGGTTTTTATTCTCTGCCAAGGTCTCTCTTTTTGTTTTCTTTGATTTTTACTCTGTGGTCTGCCAGGATGGCAAAGTCCATGATTTAGCAGGTTCTCTTTATTTTGTTAACTATTACTAAGTCTGGTCTTCTGGTCGAGATGAGGGGATCTGTTTCTATCTTAAAATCCTAGAGAATTTTATGCATCTCATTCTCTTGGACAGATTCTGGTTTGTGTATATACTATTTGGAAATATAGTCAAATTTCAATTTCTTGCACAATTCCCAGTGGAAAACCTTCTCCACCCAGTCGTGTCTAGTCTTATACCCTTTTTGCTGCATTTGCTTATTACATGATTGATGGTTTCATCTCTATCCCAACATAACCTATACTTGTTATTCTGTTGCATATTATCTATTTTTAGTTATGTGCTGCCATCAGAAGAGATTCAGTCTTTCTCTTAAGGTTTATTATTGTTATTAGATGCAAACAATTATAGCAAATCTGCGTGAACAAATGAATATTAAACTCATAGAATATATAGTCCTTTTAGGGTTCTATCTTTGTGACAGGTATGACCACTGAGAATATATTTATATATGAATGATGGAAACTAACTTCTGATGTATTTTAATACAAAATCTGAAGACATATTACTTCAAGACACTACAACAAAATAATTATATATTAATTGATAAAGTCATTCATTTTTAACATCTAGCTAAATTATCATCTATTATCCAGTGTAGAAGGTAAATATTGATTTGAGAAAAAAAAAAGTAACAAGGAGGTGATCTTTTTTTTTTTTTAAAACTTCCAGATATAATTAAATCTCTGTCAATTTCAAAGCTCTAAGGCGGCAACGATTTATTTAACATCTTTGTCAAGTATCCCATCCCCACACTGCAAATCATGGCTATTGACAAAATCTCATATCAATAAAACATTATTCTCAAAAGTGAAATATTTACTTGAGGAAAATTACTTTCAAATCATCTCCCTAATTATTTTTGCTTTGATCTGAAGTAAATGTAGATTATAAGAAGAGGTTCTAAGGAAGAAACATGGTTTAAAAAATTTTGGGTGGGGAGGGGCTTGAAAAATATAAAATTTCAAAAATTTTATTGAATATAAAATTCCCTAAGGTATTACTTCTTTAAAGAAAAATTGTACTTAATATCTAAAAGAAAAAGAAAAACACCCTCAAACCAGCTTCTTTTATATTTTTCAGTATTTTATCCTTACATGGAAATTGTAGAAGCAGCATATTCTTCATATGTAATTGTTCATTATATAACATTATCTCTGGAGATTTCATACAATTTCAGTCTCCAAATATGTAATGTGACTTCAATCTTTATGACAACACTGATTCTTGAAAAAATTTATCATGTTCTAAGATCTTATAAACATGTTTAGACAAGCTAAGCCATAAATAATTGAAAAAATATGTGTGTCTCCAACATAAAACTTGATCTAATTCAGTCTGCCATCTTCTTCAGAATTCACTATATGCATCAGAGAATTCTCAAAACTTTTATGAACTACTCTGAATGTTTTTAACATTTTTGAGTGGAGAAATAGGAAATTTCAATGACCTACTGCTCCAATAATGCAACGCCACGTATAACCAGAACACGATAGAGAGATGGACAAAAGGCTGCATCCTCCCTTTCCCCAAGAAAGGTGACCTTGGAATTGCCAAGAAATCCTTACTTCCATAGCAGTGAAGACTTATAATGCTTTACTACTTAACCGCATTGAATCAGAAATGAGAAAATTCTTAAGAAGAATCAAAATGGTTTTCGGAGAAACTGATCCACAATATCACAGATTCTGACAATCCATCGAATGTTAGGAGTTTGTGCAAAAAACCTTGGGGTGACACTCTTGTTCATAGATTTCTCCTAAGCATTTGACTCCATAAAGAGACGGAAGATGGAGCAAATACTATGAGCATATGGTCTCCCCCATAGAAAGTGTCACAGCCATAATG
Organism: Sepioteuthis lessoniana; assembly: GCA_963585895.1. Classification (NCBI taxonomy): domain Eukaryota; kingdom Metazoa; phylum Mollusca; class Cephalopoda; order Myopsida; family Loliginidae; genus Sepioteuthis; species Sepioteuthis lessoniana. The sequence continues at coordinate 4,294,257 of OY757916.1, read as the reverse complement.
ATGCTCTACAAAAACACCAAAGTAAAAGTTTGATCACCAAATAGAGACACAGACTTCTTTGACATTGTCACTGGTGTTTTGCAAGGAGATACATTAGCCCTATATTTGCTCATAATCTACCTAGACTACGTACTTTGAATGTCAATAGATCTAATGAAAGAAAATGACTTTACACTAAAAAAAAAAAAAAAAAAAATGCAAGAAGCAAACAATACCTGCCCAAACTATTATGGAAACTGACTATGCAGATGACATAACACTTTTTGCAAATACACATACCCAAGCCGAATCCTAGCTGCATAGTTTGGAGTAGGTAACAGGTGACATTGACCTCCATGTGAATGCAGACAAAATGAAGTGTCTGTGTTTTAATCAAAAAGGACATATCTCTACACTAAATGGTGGTTCTCTGAAATTAGTGGACAAATTCATATACCTCAGAAGCAGTGTCTCATCAACTGAAAATGATATTAATATGCAACTAACAAAAGCATTCACTGCTATTGATAGGCTATCGATCATAGAGAAGTCAGACTTATCTGATAAAATAAAACACAATTTCTTCCAAGCAGCAGTCATGTTGATTCTATTATATGGATGCATCATATGAGTGCTGATTAAGTGTATTAAAAAAAAAAAAAGCAAAACAGGAATTGCACAAGAATGCAATGAGTTATATTAAACAAATCCTGGAAGCAACATCCCACAAAACAGCAGCTGTACAGCCACCAATATCCCATCTCCCAAACTTTTACAGGAGAAGTAAAGATGAACTCTTAAGTGATGTTCTCCACTGGACCCCTTCACACAGATATGCAATTGTTGGCCAATCAACAAGAATTCATCTACAACAGTTCTGTAAGGACACAGGATATTGTCTGGAAGACCTGCCAGAAGTAATGGATGATAGGAATGAGTGGCAAGAGAGAGTCCTGCTTGCAGTAAAATATGATGATGAAATAAAGTTTGTCTGCCTATTGTGTAGGATGCTGTTTGGTTTGGTTTTATGGTACATCAACCTTTGTAGGTTATTTAATCCCAAATCTATTTTTATGCATATGAACAGTTCTATTTCAAACAATTCAGTTTACCATAAATACACAGTGCTTTCTGACCCAACTTGGGAGCAATGGCAATAAAGAGGTACTCCACATTTCCCAAAGCTCTAGCATTACTGGAGCCTCACCATCAGATTGTTTAATGTTATATCCAGAACACTGATTGGGGGGGGGAGGGGTCTTACCTCTCTTCAGAGATGCAGACAATGTATTCTCCCGACTAGCTAACTGGGCCAGTTTAGGATACTGTAGTTGTGACCCTGGGACATATACAGAAAATGAGGACTTCAGATATTGTAAATAGAATTGGTAACTCAAGTTCTAATTTTGGATGAATTTTTTTGCATTTAACTTCATGCTAATGCCCTTGGGGAAAAGCATGAATATATTTCTTCTCTCCCTCATAATGAAAAAATAGAAGATCAAATAGTCCTTCTCCTTGTCAAGGTGAGAGAACCAACTCTAAATTCAAACTAGTTTTACTTCATTTAAAAACTGACATTTCACAAGCAGGATGTGAAAAGTGTATTTTGCCATCCGATGATCTCAGTGAAAATTCTTCATAGTTTTTGTTTGAGAGCCTCTTTACCAAAGACAGAACAAGAATTTTTATTCATTTTGTTTGAATTATTTCTTTATTTCATTAAGGTAATAAAATAAAAAAAATGCTGATATTTTAGCAAGATTTTCAAGATATATGTTCTTATATTTTATGTTATAAATATTTTTCTTTTCTTCAGCTATCACCAGGTGACCCTGCTAGTTGTTTTAATTTTCTGGAATAGCTAAATAATTTATGTTTTATATTTTGATTTGATAAAGAATTTAAATTGGGATTGTAAATTTGATTTTTAGACATGTACAATCTTTTTAAGATTCAATTTATGAATATCAGTATACTTAGGTATTTTCCAATTCAGTTGCACTGGAAGACTCATTTTTGATTTGGCATGACAATGTAACACACACAGAATGGTTTGCATGTGTATTGAGATGAAATTTATGATATCTTGAATACAAGTTGCTCAGAAGTCTGGTCTAGGCTTATGTGAATTTATAGTTAAGAATAATGTATCTGTAATTTGATATAAAAGACCACATTTTAATCTTTCTATGTCTGTATCTATTAACTTCCACTTAATTAGAAATTAAGAAAGAATAGGAAAAAAAAAAAAAAGACTTCAGACAAAAAAATATCGGTCACAAACATCAGCTATTGTGAAATGGCTTCTAAGTATGTTTCTTAAACTGAATCACAAAAAAGATATTAAAATTAAATTACACAGAAATGTAACATGAGGGTTAAGAATTTCTTTTTTTTTTTTCTTTTTACAATGACTTTTGTTTATATTCCAAGCTACTAAAAGAATTTTTTTTTAATGAAAATAAACCAAAATGTTAAATGAAATACTAAACATTTTTTGATCACATTTTTGATTAAATATTCAAGAAATCTAATTGAAAAAAAATAAAAACAGCAAAAATAATTTTCTTCATTAAAAACTAAAAATGAGAAAAAATAAAATTTACACTTTTAAACTTGTTGGAATGAATTCATCTTATAATTTTTCATAAATTTCATTCTTATTGAAAATATCAAAATTGGAAAAAAATAAAACAGACTTTTAGTTCTTTTATTCCATTTATTGTAATTATTTTTTATGTTACCATAATGTCTATAACTTAACTGGCTAAACTAAAACAATATTATTCCTCTACCCAGGCAATGCTAGGTCCCACTGCTAGTCTATAATAAATTAATGATGTCTAGACTGAAGCCAAAGTGGCACTGAATATGTCTAAATTTCAAAAAGCATTGAAACTTAGCAAAAACTAAAGAAAAAAAAAGATTTTGACAATTATAGACAGTTATGTATTTGCGCAGCTCTGACTCCATATGACTTTTCAGTTGAGGAAATTTTTAAAAAAAAAAATCTCAAGGGTAAAATGCAAATACATTGAGGTAAGCTGAACCATCATATTTCTTTTAATCTTCTCAAAAACTTTTCTTTTTCCATTGGTTGAAATCACTTCATATCAAAACTCACTAAAATAAGAGTTGAAAAGGTTTTCCTGAAATACTGAGGGAACTTGGATTTCATTTGTTCTTGATTTCTGTCTTGGGAAATATAGCTTCAGTCTCAATATGTTTTTTATGTATATGAGTCAGTACAATAAGAATATTAGATAATTTCCAATGCTTCCATATGTATGAGTTAATCATACACTTAGAGCATCAAATGTAATATAAAAACACTTTTCTTGTTTATATTCTTTAAAAAAAAAAAAAATCTATTCATATTAAGACAAAAGACTGTACAGCTATTTTATCTCAAAAATAAACGTCAAAGTTGATCCTTAAAATAAAGAATTCTGGCAAAAAACGTTGTCCAACCATCAAAAACTTACATTCATCAGCTCTGTGTGGACACTGCTTGTTATCTAGAGGACTTGTCATTTGTCCCTATTGGCCATCACTCTAGGCAAGAGAGAAACATCATCAAGATGTCTTAATAATATGGATTCCATTGGACTGTAAATGTGATGAACCATCATAAAAGATCGAGAAAAAAAATATTTCAGACTTTATGACCAAAGACAGGCAAAGATGGCTAATTTGATTAGCAACTTGACACTCAGAGGCAGAAAAAGACAAAAATATACCTAAGCAGAAAGATCTTAATCATTCTATTTTCTCTTCAAGACCAGTTGGTATATTTCATTACACTGTTTATAATTCTTGTCACCTACTGTTCATCTTGTCTGCAACATTTGTACATTGCTTGATCCAAACAATTTATGGCAGTTAATTCAGAAATACGCATTGTACCATATATAGATTTGCATTAAATTATTTCAAGAATGGCAACTGATGACGTATTTGTACTTAAAATAAAATAAGAAACTTTTAAGTTTAACAACAAAAAAATAAATGAATAAACAATGATGAACATTACTTTTGATAAAGAATAATCAGATGAAAAATAAATTAAAACTCTTTGCAAAATAAAAAAAAATTTCTGACATATAAACAAAGAATCAATGAAGATAAAATTTTAGTGCTTAAACAACTCAGTAAAATAGTTGATATAAACAAAAGTCCTTTCAAGATTATTTTACAAAATTATTTGTTTGAGTTAAGTCTCATAACTCTAATGCATATGTCTTTGTAAGTTCCTATGGGGAAAGTTTTGTTTTAAGTGGGGGGGGGTAAATCATATTGTTGTTTGTTGGCAATTAAAATTTTACACCAAAGAGTGTCCCAGAATTTCTAATTACACAAAATCTCTTTGCTTATCTCTTAAGGATACCTCTTCATAAACTCAGAAGGTAAATATAGTTTATAGCTTTACTGTATATATAAGCAAAAAAAAAACATTTTAAAAAAATCAGATTTTTTAAAAACTAATTCCTATCACTAAAAAAAAAAAAAAAGATAAAAATAAAAGATTGTTTCAAGTCTGAATACATCTAGATGCACTAGAATGTGTCTTCAGACTTTCCAATATCAGTCATAAAACATCACTGAAATCTCCAATGAATCCAGTCATTTTCCCCTAAATCCAATAGAAATTTATATTCAAATATCTCTGACCTGCAATAATGCAATGTATTCCACAATGAATATACAAGTATATGATTGTAAAAGCTCACTTCTGGGTATGATATATTATTTCAAGTAAAGATGGTTTCATCTGCTATTGAAATCTAAACCAAGGTACCATGTACTGCCACTCAAGTTTATCACCTTCACAATTTCATTTATTTCTGTATTTTCAATGTCTACCTATAGAGATACTCATTATTCAATGAACCTCTGCTTATTTTATTCAAGTTGTTATTATTTAGATTGAAATTTGATAAACACATAATATGAGAACTGAAAAAAAAATCCAAATTAATTTATTGTATAATTATTGCATGCTTCAGTATTCTGGTTGAACCTTTGGAAGTCAAAGGATTAATTATGTCTGTGTATTGCAGGGATTCCTGAATCCATTCAAAATATTGGCTTAATTTCTAATTCTAAGCCCCGACCCCCAAGTAAGTTACTCTTAGCTGTGTGATGCGGAGTTGCACATCTCTTAAGGATTTATACAGCAAGGTTGTATAAATGAGCATACCAACTTTCAAAAGACCATTTCCATCACTGTAAAATGAATTAATTTTCTTAGTGTAATAAATGGAATGTAAATTTATTTTTTTTAATTTTAAAAGACTGGATCAATTTTATTCTAAACATTTGGCGCAATTTGTTAGGCAAAGAGTTTACCATTTGATTTTTTTTTATAGAACAATATTAAATAAAAAAATTCACTTTTCAAGTGATACTTACTTTACAGAAGACATAGAATTTTTAATATATAATCACAAAGAAATATTGCTTGTCAGGATTAATGATCTAAGGTTTATTTTTTTAGATAGTTATCCAGTTTAAGTAAACCTGCATGTTTAATAAATAAATATTTAAAATTCAGAGATGTGATTCTAAAACTAATTATTAAAATTATCTGTTGCACTTAAACTATAACCAGTTAGAAGCCATGTTCCTGCTAGTTATTCACAAATAATAACATTTATTTCTTTTGAAATTCAGTTATCACTAGGTGTGTTAATTTTTCATCTCAGGAGGATTTCTAACAATCATCTATCTAAAAAGATGTTAGCCCCAGTTTTTTCTTGAGAGAATTTAAATATCAATTTCATAATTGTAAATCACTTAGGGTATTGACATAGTTAAAATTTGTTGTCAAAAATCCTGTGTTTTCAACAAGTCTTTATTTTGTTTTATTTCCAGAGGAACAGCAAAATGACTTTTTCATCTTATTTTTCTGACAAATTTCTTCATAAAAAGGAACTTACTTTGAGTACCATTTATTGATATTATTTTTCTAAATTACAAAGTTGATGTAAATTTTGTTTAATATTTGTCAATTTGAAATATGTTAATTAATTTTCTTAGTTTTTATACTAACAAATAAATCCACATCTCAAAAATAATAGAACAGATTTACAAATGAGAACAAATAATTATCAAAGATAATGAACTTTTGAAGGGATATAGCTCAATGAAATAATTTTTTGTTAAAATGAACTTATATAACTTTTCAAGCTGGAAATGAAAAACAGTTCAATTTTTTACAGAAATGAATTAACTAAAATCATGTCAATATAATTAATTTTGAAATTTAAAATTCTGTACAATTAGTTATGTTTTGCAGCAACATGGCTTCTTAATGATGACTGTTTATTGTTATAGAAAGGACAGGTTCTCATCAAAAGGAGATGTCTAAGTAAAAAACAGAATGTACTTGGGAAAGGTTTGTTTATAGGCCTATTCAATTGTGCACATTTTGGAAAGAGTCTGTTCGATATATATATAAATTCCTGAGCTAATGTTAAGTTGCCTATGGCTGAACAGTAGGTTATCAGTCAAACGTAAAGTTAGGCAGGTTTCGATCCCAGCTGAAAGCATTCAGTGTGTCTAGCCACTCTGAAGAGTTGTGATACAACAAAACAGTCTGTCTGTGGACAACCATATCATCATCATGACATGCCATCAGCATAGATATTCCTGACCCTCTCTCGCCACACCTCCCTATCATCTATTGCTTTCAGCAGATCCTCAGGGCTACATCCCGTATCAACAGAGAGCTGCTGTATGTAGGTTCGAGCTGGACGTCCTGCCTTTGCTCGTCCATGTGAAGGGGTCCACAGGAGTACATCACTTATGAGCTTGTCCCTACTTCTCCAGCAGTATTCCGCCTTTCTGGTTCATCTAATTTTGATAGTTTTTGTGATGGGTGGTAGGTGGCCGTATAGCTGCTGCTTTGTGGAGTGCTGTCTCCAGGACTTGTTCAATATTGCTCACAGCATTCTTGTGTAATTGCCGTCAAGCTTTTTCTCCATCTGTTTAGTTAGCATCCATGCAGTGCATCCATATAGCAGTATCGACACGATCACTGCTTGGAAGAAACTGCTTCATTTTATCGGTCAGGTCTGACTTCCATATGACTGAAAGCCTGTCGATAGCCGTTCATGCTTTTGCTAGTCGCATGTCAATGTCTGTCTCGGTTGCTATATATATATATATATATGTGATTGCATTTAAGCAAAGACTTAAAAGTTGAATATATTCATAAGTTTATATCAAATTTAATACTAAAAATCAAGCTGAAAAGGTTTATTATTTTTCATAACTAAAAATATGTCTATCCTTGCTTGAATTTATTGATAAACTGTTGTGATGTTTTTGAGAGAATATTACTCCTTTGATTAAAGTTCTGATTTCTTACAGTCTCATTTTTATCAACTCTCCTTTTAATTAATCAAATAGAAAAAGCAGAGAATTAATTGTGGTATTAATATTTTTCACTGTCCATTCAATCTTTTTACAGAGGTAGTGGTGGACATAAATGAACTCATCTTTAAATCATTTAAATTATTTTAAATAACAATAAAATTCATTTAAGCAACATTGGCGACAAGGATATTCCCAATGAGAACAAGAATCTGTCCATCTTTACAAACCAATTAAAATTCACTGAATAGAAATGCTCTGAAGTTTTTCAGCTTGGTTGATCGGAATTGAATTAGATTTTTTTTTTTCCTTTTTCCTAATTAGTAGATTTGATTAATTCATTGATCCTTGATTAGATTGACTGTTGTAGAATCTTTAGAAAAAGATTCATGTAAAAAAAGAAATCAACAACAACTTGAAAATGGAAATTATTGGTTTTGTCTTTTTCTATTTCTTTGATGTATCTCTGAAAATAATGTCCTCCCTCATTCACCTGCCAGTGGAGCATCAAATATATTGACTACATCCTTTGCACAGGGGTAAGGACGACCCCTCAAAAAAAATAAATAAAAAGACATACAATTACATTGAGTGATGAGACACCAGTTCTGGGGGAGATGTGGGGGGGGGGTAAAGTCACCCTTTCATTGTCATTATTCCTACATTCAATCTGCTTCCATTCAAACAGATTCCTGAAGAGGACCCTATCCTATTTGAGTGATAGTAAATGATTTTGAACTGAATTAATACATTAACAAACTCTTCAGTTCTTAAACACTTCAAAGCTCATTGAAAAATCAATGAACAACATTAATTATGACAAAGAGAGAATAAAATGGTTTACTTGTTTATATTAAATGTGGGATGATCAATGAAGAAATTTATGAATACAAAGTGTAAGAATTAAAGACCTCGCACCAGAATAGAGAGGCAAGAAATACTTGATTATTTACAGTCCACATCAAAAGATGTTATTTATCTATAAACCAAAAATGAAATACAGATTAAGAGTGTAGTATCTGTGCATTTCACCTCAGACCATTGCTCCCCTACACTTAGCCTGAGATGACATCATTTGTATTCTAGCCTGAAACCAAGGGGAAAAAATATAACTTTTTACCTTTTATATAAAAAAATGAATAGAGATTAAAAAAACATAAGGTTTTCAGAGGATGATTTTATTTGTAGAAATATTTGACAATGTTTTGACCTTCATCAGGATACATTTAGGTAGGTAGGTAAGGAGTCAAACATTGACTGTATATATTTCATATACATTTATCTCCAGCTTTTTGTATAAACATCAGTAGAATGTTATTTTTCAAGAAATTCTCTCTCTCTCAGAGTATATTCAATTCAGGGACGGGGACAAGGTGGCTAAAGTGGATATATACCATTAAGGAAATCTGGATTTTTTGGGCATGAATATATATATATATATATATATATATATATATATATATATAGTTACCTCCCTTGCTAATCATGGTTTGGTTTGGTTTCTTTATTTATGGTATATCAACCTTCACAGGTTATTTAATACCAAAGCTATCCTTGTAGAAAAGCAGCAGTGATGCTATTTAACCCATAGCTGAGGGTGATAAGGGGGTTCATACTTTTCCCAAAGGTATTCATCTGAAAGTGAATGTAACAGCATGACTGTAGTTTGAACTCACTCACTTCAAGGCTACAGTTCAGCATTTTAGCCATCACAACACAGGCATTGCTCTTTCTAATAATGACTAAGAAAATTATGTTTTCTCTATCATTCTAGTATAACTAATAAATAGTAGATATGCACTTAAGTTTGTCAAAATTATGAAGGTAAATTTCTCTTATCTTTCAGTTATTCATCATACAAACTGTATATTTTTTTTAAACAAAGATTTAAGTTACATGTCTAATTGGTCTAAAAATAATAGATAGTCTGTTAAAATACATTATATAACTTCCTAATTTAATGTAACATAGCCATGATACGGATATGTGAAATGTACATAGGGAATCCCGAAATACGTGAAACACTGACGGCTCTCTTGGTACAGGTACGAAACTTATTACCTTCTTTAAGTTTAGGTTTTCAACACGAGGTGAGAGAGAGAGACACACAATTTTTCTATGCTGACTGTTCGTCCATCGTCAGCTTTAACTCACTGACTTAACCAACGCGCGTGCGTACCCCACAGTCCACAAACTGGCTGGCCTCGCCCAGGTCTGAAAAATCAACCCGCTTCGTCTAAGTCCAAATCTCAACTCACTGCTTTTATTCAAAATCACTAAGAATCCCAGCCCATCGCTTCCAGGCATGACGTCATTCACATCCCCCAGTCTCATTTCCTATCTGGATTTTTTTATTGTGACATCTGTGATCGTCACATCCTGCGCGCGCGCGCACACCTAACTAAGCCAAAAGGTTCTAAGCCTAACTAAACCAAGAGATAAGATATATAAAATGAAAAATGATAATATAAAAAAAATCCTTCTGTAATTATATAACATTAAGAACCAGAAATATCTACACTAAGTTTTAGGTTTCTTCAAAATGCTGTACTATTTCAAGATGAGAGGAAAACATTTGTCAATAGAAAACTCTTTTCATTTAAGTTACAGTGGAACCATTTCTGTTAATTTTTTTAATCATCTTCAAAGTTCATCATGATTGCAACAAAAATAAACTAATTAAAGTAAAAAAAAATTTTTTTAATTACTTGAAAAAAATTTTGATTAAAAAATCATGTAAAAGCAATTTTTAATCAATATTAGAATTTTAAAAAATAAATGTAATTAAATGTTTTTGGACCCCCCCCCATAAATAATCCAATTCCACATTCATAACCTAACCCCATTTTGGTTTCTAGGTTTGGATTTTTCTTCTGAAAAAATGATTCCATTGCAATCATTATTACAATTCAGCAGGTTTCTAGATAAATATCCAGCTTGAAGATCTTCCCAAGAAATTTTTCAGAGATAGAATTTTATGAGCACAACAGAAATCTTATGTTGAAGTCTGGATTGTTCACATACTAATTCAAAAGCCATAAGCAGGATTGTATAAAATGGTTGCTAATGTTCATATGAGTAAATACCACTTTATATATATATATATATATATATATATAGTTTCTAAAATGTGATTTTAAACAATCTATATTCCTAAATATGGCCTGGCACTTCTGCCTTAGTCCCTTGGCTTTGAGTTTTGAATCTGTTTTGATCCAAATTTATTTATTCATCTGCAGAGAAGGAACAGATATTACAAAGCTTTTTTGCATTTTATCAACATCCTAGTCTCGTTATCAAATAATAAAAATTTCTATCGTTGTGATTACACAAAGTAATACTCTTATGTTACAATCTAATTATTTATTAGTGCCATTGAATTATTATATCTGACATCATATATAATTATAATCCAGGCTTTAAAAGTTACAACAGATTTTCATCAAATTTTTAAATAAATCTTCATTAAAAATTTTTTTCAAGACTGAGCAACTTGTACTTTTTTTGCTACATGTAGGCTTCATCACTTTATCAAGTGAGACAACCCTGTGTTGTTGTTTTTTCTATAAACTCGCACTGTACAACTACAATATCCTCCATCATCATCAGATCTAGCTTTTATTTCCTAAACTGGAAATTCACTCCAAGGACCAGGTTTGAAGACATATAGAACATTAAAATTCACTGGAATAAAACTGTTGATTACCATGGAGAATATTTTAAAGAAAAATTGTATTAATCCTTTGAAGCTGATACTTTTTGAACACACATCATTCCTTTAAAAAAAAAAATGTTTGTTTTTGATAAAAAGTTTAAGTTGTAGTTGCTAATATTTTTATATTAATATTACAACTTTGAATTAACTAAAATTAGAATATTGGTTGATTTCAGTTGAAATCACTTCAAAGGAAAAAACAATCAATACCCACCAGAATTATTAATGAAAAGTTAAATTATGAATAATTAACATGGGAGCCTTCCAAAAATAAATTGCATGTAAAAAGTTATGAAAATTTAAGATTGGTTTGTCCTATTTATTTGCAATATCTCAAAAGTCAAGTATTATTTTATACCTGTGAGACATATTCGCTATATTCATATTTTAGATATTCATCAACTTGTCAATAACAGAAGACAATATTGAGGATAAGATTTTAAGTATCAATCAAGTAAATTCAAATAAAGATATCAACAGGATACAGACAAAGCAGACAAATATAAGCAACAGTTAAGAGTGTACTAAGTCAGTATGTGTAATCAATCTCTTTAGACAAATGAGAAATGATGCACAAGGGTCTTATTTTTGAAAGGAAAACCAGTTTTTGGTGTAAACCTTGTAGATCTTCTATAATGTAAATCTTTCTGCAAATCTATTTACAAATAAATTCAAATATAGTTAGAATATTTATAACAAAATCTTTAAATACTTTGACAAATTACTATTTGATATCAGATTACAGTTGTATCTCCCTTCCCTAAAAGGAAAGTAAAGAAATAAAAAGTTTTGGGATATTGCCAATTTTGGTTTTAAGCAGTAAGGACAACTTATGTACAAGTATGTAAAGTCTGGGGGTAAAATTAAGATGCTTTAATTTAACAACACTGAACATTTTTTTCTTTGCTACACAGACATAGATAGGTTAGAAGAAGCTAACAGTATAAATCTGATGTGATATTTACTTATCAAATATAATAAAATACTAAGTATCAAGGCAATAAAATTTAAACAATAATAGATTCCAAAGGAAAAGGACATGTTTTTTTTAAGTAAATATCATAAACAATTTTTTTTTTAAATTAAAATTTGATTTTAATTGGCACAAACAAAAATAAATGGGAATTCTTTGCAATGAATAAAGAAAAAGTTCCTTAAGGCTTGTAAAACTGCATTTCAACAAAGATCTTGTAGCAGAAATATTTTCTCATTTAGGTTGACAAATATAGATAGAAACTTAAAGTTTAATAATTAGAAAGAGCTTGACTTCAGAAGACATTCCTTCAAAGCAGCACCTACCTCTCATCTAAAAGAGCAAGGGTCAAGTTCATTGCTTGATTCATGAGGTGATTCCCAATGTGAGATAAAACCTTGTGTCACATCCTGCTCATAGCTGAAAGGTTAAGTGAACACTGAGGCCTTGAACTTTGCATCCAGCCTGGCCTGTCTTTGACAATAAACCATTACACTAAGCACACCTCTCTATTTCAAGTTGCTGAACTATGAAATTATCCGGGATTTGAAGTTGTTTTCATTTCACTTGGAGAAGGCATGAATCTGTTCGCCTACTTCAGATATAGGCAAATAGAAGGATAGACTTGGTTCTTTAGCCTTGGTATGACAACTTACTTAAGATAAGAAAATCTGAATTCAAACCAGCTTTACTCTGCTTAAAAATTGAACTTGTATCATATCCTGCACATATTGGAGAGGTTGGGTAAATATATACATTGAAGAGCTTGACATCAGTGGACTGTATCCCTAGGTTGCACCTGTCTTCTTATCTAAAAGCATCAGACAATGAACCTATTGCCCTGAGTTGCTAACTAAAGGGGAGAATGCCAATAAAGCCAATCAATTTTTAGCTTTACTAAATGTCAGATCATTTGTTTGCACAGAAATGTTATACTGTTGTATCTGGCTATATGAGATGATGATATCGTGTAAATCTTAGAAATTAGACTCGGTGGTTGATAAATCATCATTATTAACGTGTGCTTATAGTACAGGTTCCATTGGCTCTGTCCTATCAGCCATCATTCTTGGTAAGATATATTCATCAGCTGTATGCAGACACTGAATGCCAAGTTTTTGCTAGTCAACTGACACTGGTGTGTGTACGTGTAGGATTCCATTGGAGAATATTACTTCTCCATTAATGCCCAGCATAAGTTAAAATGAACTAATGTCTTACTCATTTTACTTAGATGGAAGAGAAGTGGCTATATAATTGTTGTTTTGTAAGGTGCTCTTTCTAGGGCTTGCCATTGTTTTGAAGACGATGCTGCCTTAAAGTTCACATAAGTAATCCATACTTTACCCAAATGATAAGATATTGCTATTAAGATAACAACCATATGGAAATCTTTAAAAAATTGGCATATCTCACTATTCTTCGATTTATTATTGAAAATTAAAAGTTTGACAGATTTTAATAAAAGATGTTTTTTTGTTTATTGGAAATTTATGCCACTCAAGAAGGAAAGACTGTAGATGGTTTGGGGAAAAAAAATTTTTTTTTTTTCCTTTTTTCTAAATGAGAACAGAACACTGATATACAACGTTTGTGCCAGATGATTTTTACTTTGAACCTTTATCCATCCTTCAGGGAGAACAGATTCTTTGAGAAGGTTCTTTTGAATAACCGTAAGAAGAATTCCCAGAACTGATGTGATGGTTTGGGGGCAGGTGTTTTCAAGTGGAAAATCTAATAAGATAATATTCTGTTTCTTTCATAGCATACTTAAAGTATTCAGTATTTGTAAGACACAATGATTTTATAAGAACACAAATGAAATTATGAGATGTGTTCAAAAAATATCAAGACTGGTAAATACAGCTTCATTGAAGGAAATCTTAGCAATGAACAATTTTCTTCAAAATACTCTTTTTTGCTATCAACACACTTATTGGAATAAGTTTTCAATTGGTCAAAACACTTCTGAGCAACTTCACATCCTAAAATCTTTGTGAAGGAAATTAAAAAGTTTTAGTTCTATTTTTTTTTTTTTTAAATGAATTTTCAGCTTCATGCAACTTTTTAGTGTTTTCAAAATTATCTCTGTAGGGAGTATGATGAGTGTTGCATTTGTTATCTGGTGGCACTGAATGCTTTTTGAAAGAAATGTTTTCGGTCAAACACTATTTTTTAAATTATGAAACTCGTTTGACTTATTTAGATGTCTAGACATAAGTATCGAATAACTTACATACTAGAGGTATGTTTGGATTTTTTTTTATTTATTTTAAAAGATATTTATTAATACTTTATGTAAAAGTATTAAACATTTCTTTAAAATCAGAGACAAACACATCATTCAAATTTTTATGTATTCACCCAACCCCTCTATTTAAAAATTGTGTCATACCATGTTCATAGGAAAGTAAAACTGGTTGGAATTTAAAGTTGTCTTTCTTCTAAACTGGGTTCTTTAAAGCCTTTGCAAAAGGCATAAATCCATCTGTCCTATTTACCCATAGCTGAACGAAGAGAGAACAGACTGATTGCTTAATCAAGGCCAATGTGAAGTGAAATACAAACAGCCTTTTCGAGGAATCAAACATACCTAGTATTGTAATCTCAGTCTGTGAAAGATTTACCTATATTATAAATACCTGTTAGCTCCAAAAATTACCCAACCTAAGCTGAAGATTTGGATTTTAACTTAGGACTTTTGACCTCAAATGAAGATCATGAATTTGATTCCGTAAACATGGAACTTAAATGCATCATGAAATTAAATCAATTTTATCCTTTAAATAATTATGTGATATCAAGAATAAATTACTGTCATTAAGGAAATTATAATCCCCTTTTTTACTCCAATAAATACAGGCATGCTGCCATACTGTACAGTTAGGAAAACCTTCCATAGTATGAGCAATGGCCACTAAGATATAAAGCTTGATAATATTTATAGAACCAAAAATATTGAACATTTTGTCACCTTCACCAAATTTATTAATGAAATTAGCAGAAAATCTAAACTATGGGCAAGAGTTTAAGCTGATAACACTAAATTATTTAACCTTTCAAACATAAGTCTTCATAAAAATATAAGTTCCGTGGTTATTGTTGATCATGATTATAAAAAGAAAAAAAAAAGGACTTTTCAGAAAAAGATGACTTTACATTTCTGAAGGAGAGGGATTATATTACACATAAAAAAAGTCATGACTTTTTTCTGTTTAGTTTTTGCTATTACATTGGTTTTTAACATGGACATATTAGTGAAGATTTTCTTTAATTGAGACAGTTAAATTAAGTATAATGCTCAGTCAGTGGGGGAGGGGGGGCTGTAGAATACACCAACTGTATCTCTGCAGGGGTCTAAGACTCCTGCAACAAGTGTCTTGGATATAACATTAAACAATCAAATGCTGAGGCTTCAGGAATGCAGAGCACCCCTTCATTGTTATCACTCCCAGGTTCACTCTGGCCCAGAGTGGTAGCACTTGATCTATGGGTCAGATAGAACTAAAATGTGTGCTTCTACTAAACTGAATTGTTTGAGATAGGACTGTTTTGACATTTAAACTGTACTTATGCTAAACCAAATTGCTTGAAATAAAACTGTTTTTACTTTTAACTGTGTATTGCCTAGTGGGCTGGGGATGGAGAATACACCGAATTCTTCTCTGCAGAAGGGTAAGACTCCTTCAATGAGTGTCCTGGATATGATACTAAACAATCTGATGGTGAGGTTCCAGTACTGCTGGAGCTTTGGGGAATACAGAGTACCCCTTCATTGCCATAGCTTGCAGGTCCACTCTGGCTTGGAGTGATAGCACCTGACAGAGTCCTATCTATGGGTCAACTAGAACTAAACAGTGTACTTATGTGAAACTGAATTGTTTGAAATAGAACTGTTTATATGTATAAGAATGGATTTGGCAATAAGAACCTACAGTGGTAGATATGCTTGCCAAACCAAACCCAAATTAAGTATTGCAGATTGTATCCTTGCTCTTAAATATATTATAATATTTCTAGTCAACTGAAGTTCTTAATAAACATGGGAAGACTATCTCTACATAATTATCTTTTAATGTTATCAACTAGGCCTAAAAAATCCATTTTCTTTTTACTTAAAAGAAGAGATACAATATGAATGACCAAATTTTGTTTTTAAATGCAAAAATGGTTGAATGCTGAATAAGCATGTCTATTTATATATAAAATGCAATATGACTCATATCTGCAATTTCTCATTATTCTGCAGTAAGACTATGAAGTTTTTATAATATCACCTAAAGTATTTAAGCCAACTCTGTTACTATTCTAATCTCATAGAAATAAATCAAACTGAACCAATGAATTCAACTCATGTATTAAATAACTGATTCATGACAAGAAATTGAAATCAAACAATGTTCTATTGATTATATTCTAAAGTAAAATGTTTGCATTTTTTTTATTATGGGTAATTTGAACATTTTTGAATTTATGGTTTCACATTGTAAATTAAAAAGTATACTTGCATACAGTACTTGTTAGGGTCCCATATTCCTATCCAATATTACCACTGTGGGGAGTGTAGAGTACCACTTTATTGCCTTCACTTCCAGAGCTCTAGCACTGGGGCTACAAGTGTCATACTCTGGTCACTCTCTGTATATTCTAAGCCCTGCATACAGTGCTGTAACAAATGTTCCTGTATGAAATAATGTCCTTAATAATGATTGTTCACTCTTTTAACAATTTTTGATAGGTTAGTAAATATCCATGGAATTTATATAGGATCAGAGTGTAGTATCAGAAATTATATCAACAAGTAGTGACACTTTAAATCTTCAGTAGGCATGCTGATCAATATATAAACCTGTTAGAACTATATAAGCATTGTTGCCAGATTTTCAAATTAATATACAACTGATAGGAAAACATCTCCAAAGTGACTACATCAAAATTAGGCAATGGTGGAGTTTTCAAGTCCAAATCAACTTCAATCTGATGTAACAAAAAGTGTGTCCAAATGAAATAAACAAGTTATTGACTTCAAAATAAATTCCACTTTAAGGATTGCTTATGTATGGGCTTCTATGAATAAATAATTCAATGAAATAAAATTGTGTGCATAACTTACTAATAACAATTGGAATTTTCATAATATTAACTGATATTGACTTGATTTTTTTTTTTGTTCTCTTTGATAATATTCTTTGATAATATTTATTTGCTAATAAATGAAAAAATGTAAATATAGTGCATATGGGCTTCCATAATTTAATCCAACACTGTATCTGAGCATATTTGAGTTTGACTCATTTTATTTGAAGACATTTTTTGTTAATTAGGAAGGTTGTAAATTCTACTGTTGAATTTTGAAGGGGGGGTATTCTCTCTCTCTCTCTCTCTCCCCCCCATACTGTATATATCAAAAATACAAGTCTGAATTGAGTATATCTTAAATAAATAAGATTGTCTGATTTGATATTAATGATTATCATATAAGTCATGTCATAAACAACTATTATTTATTGATTATGTTACTATAAAAGCACAATATCATTAAAATACACATTCCCTAAGATTTTTGGAACTGAACATTTGCAAAAATTGCTTTTACTAATTAGATTGGAGATTAAGTGTGGGGTCTGCATTTTACTCACCCTGATTATTGTTATCTCTTTTGAAAAATTATAAATATGGAATATTTCTCCTTATTTAATAACTCCATAAAAAAAATAAATGATTAAACCTGATAAATAAGGACAAGAAGTTCTATGAATAGTATAATAATGACTGCCTTAATTATAAGATTCTGAACAGAATCTAATTTTTCATGCAATTACAGATTTGAATGTATTCTAAAAAAGCAATTAAGTCAACAAAATGACAATCTACAAAACATTAACTCCAAATTTCTGTTATTTTGTCTCTCTACAATAATATCAAGTATTTTAAGTGACATGTGGAAATTCTGCCTTCTCTTAATTGTCCAGTCTGCTAAAATACACTGACTGCTTCTCTGCAGAGGGGTAAAACCCCACCAACGAATGTCCCGTTATATGACACTAAACAATCTGATGTTGAGGTTCCATTAATGCTGGAGCTTTGGGTAATGCAGAGTACCCCTCCATTGCCATCACTCCCAGGTCCACTCTGGCCAAGAGTGGTAGCATCTGATCAGGTCCTATAGAACTAAACTGTGTATTTAAGCTAAACTGATTCCTTGATATTTAACTGTTTGTAAACCAAAACTATATTTATACAAAACTGAATTATTTGAAATTTATTTCTGCATTAAATAACCCAAAAACAACCAACCTTGATTTAAGATGTTTGTGGGTGTCTTCCCACATCAAATGTCTATTGATCCCATTAGGATAGAGAACCCTTCATCTTCCTTTCCTTGGGTCCTGGCTGCAAAGTGATAAGACATATGTTGAAAGCTCTGTTCATAGCGGGGCTTTGCTTCAAATTCCAGCAAGGTATTCTATGTACTCAGTTAAGAAGTGAAATGTTATTTTATGAACAAGTGGTGTATAAAACAAGGTACAACCATGAAATTACACACTTTTCTTCTATGATTTTCATTACATCTGTTTGGGACACTTATTTAATATACATAGAATGTAACATTATTGTAATACTTGTTATATATATATATATATATATATATATATATATATATATATATATATATATATATATATATATATATATATTGTGTGTGTCTTTTCTTTCCTTTCATTCAGTGTTAGTATATCAATGGATACACTAATGCTAATATTGGAACCTGATGAATAGGAAATGACTAAATATCCTCTTTAGTGCCAAATGAACTGGTATCATTCCAGATACTGTTAATGATACCAGTTATGGATACACTTATTTCCTTGATGTTTTGATTTGTCATTTTGAAAATACTTTTGGAATTACCCTAATCCCTATATTCCACTTTTATTTAAGTTGGAGACTTTACCATTTCTTTTCACCAAAGTATCCATTTCCTTTTTACTTTAACCAAACCCCAAAGTATTAAGTCATTAGTAATTTAACAACATTAGAATATTTTTTAAATTTTTTCAGCTTTTAACAAGGAACGCTATCTACAGAATTACATGTCATTGATTTCTGAAAACTTTTTGAACCCCTGGGCTGAGCACCATTTTACATTTTATTTTTAAGCTTAATATGAGGATCATTAAATAAGTTTCCAGACTTTTTTCCTGTGGGCACTTTTATTGATAGTATACACATGAAACTCTAGTCTCCTTCGAAGTAATCTCCTCTGGCTGCAATGCACTTGTTGTATCGTTCCAACAACTTCTGGAGTGCCCCATGGAAGTCCTCTTGTGTGTGCATGTCAATGACCTTCATCACAGCCTCTTTCATCTCCTCATTGTCTCATAACGACAGCCTCTGAGCTTAGGGAATAACCAAAAGTCACAGAGAGCAAGGTCTGGACTATCGGGAGGCTGAGAAACTGTCTTGATGCCCATCTTGGTCAAATAGTCTGTGATAAGGATGGAGTTGTGGACTGGTGCATTGTCCTGGTGGAAATGCCACTGACCCGATTTGAAGAGTGCTGGCCTCTTCTGATGGAATCTCTTCCTGAACTTCCTTAAAACCTCAACATAGTAACCCTAACCCTTTGGCCAATCAACTGTGGTGTATTGACTTCCTTACTCCTCCCACACCTCTCATCATCCCTCACAGACTCCCTGGCTTCCTTGAATCACTTATGCCACTCAAAAACTGATGCTCGATTCATGCAAGATGGTCGAAAAGCAGTCTGAAGCATTCCATACGTTTATGTGGCATTCTTTTCCAAGTTTAAAACAGAATTTTATTGCATATTGTTCTTCTAAAGTGTCCTCATGTCCAGATTACATTTTTGAAATTCACCAGCTGTGATAATCAGGCTTTAGTAGGGTGTATTCCAATTGCTACTGTAGCAGTTCATTTGAACCTGAAATCATAAAAATTGGTCAGTCATCTCATTAGATGTATAGCAATAACATTAAATTTTCAAGAGTCTATGACAATTTTAAATGCCTGTACAAAAAAGTCTGGAAACTTATTGAATGCACCACGTATCTTGGGTTATAGTAAACATTTTACTAAAAGCTCAACTTCAAATATCAAGCTTATAGTATACAATAAAATTTTGCCATAAGCCAGATAATTAAAGCTCAGAATGATCATGTCTATTCAACAAACAATAAAAGTCTTGACATAAAAACCATTCATAACTTTTGAAAGTTTGTTGGTTATTTATTACCATTTTGTAAAAAGAGCTTTTTTTTTGTTTGTTTAATGAACATTTCTCGAAAATTAATGAAATAGGTCCAGAGTATCAACACAAACTTTTAAGCTTTTTTTTTTTTTTGTTATTTATTTCTTTAGTTCACTCAACAGACTTTTCTCCAGTAAATCAGTTCTGTCATTCTATATGTTTGAATTTCTGGTGTTCAAGAGCAGATGTAGCTGTAACCAAACAAGCAGAAGTAAATCAACCCTCTCCACCCACAAACTTTTGGCTGCTCAAATAAACTTTGCAAAAATTGTTGATGTAGTTTTTATTTACCAAAATAGCTTATGGAAGTAAATTAGAGACCTCTCCCCCAAAAAAAGCACCAACCCAAATTTGGTTTACGTCTATGGTTGTTGCAAAGTAAGACATTCATTTGCTTTCTCATTACCTAAATTTGGACAGCCTCACTTCCACCACTCTAATAGTGTGGAAGTTAGTTTTGAAGAAAAACTTACATATATTATGAAATATAGTGTGTGTGTGTGTGTGTGTAAGAAAGTTTAATACAGAGAAAGTTTTTATAATAACGTCTAATATTATTTGCTGTGGGGGTGGGTACAGTGTTTATTTATAGTAGTCTTAGCTTCATGAAAGATTTGAACTGGTTTCCCAAGGGCATTTGGGTGAACGGAAATGCAAAGGCATAAATTCATCTGTTCTCCCTCGAACTATGAGTAAATAATAGAGCTGATAGGGTTTTTCTAGCATTGGTAAGGCAACCAGTCTAGGAGAAGGAAAACTCATACTACAGAATTGAATTCAATGTGCAGGATACAAGACATGGTCACTTTTTAAGCTTTTGACTAGTTGGGTAACTACATACTGCAAATTATTTAAATAGGATTGATGGTTTTATGGTATATCACCTCTTATTGAACTATTTAATATCAAAGTCATTTTTCCTTTACTTTTTTCTAGCAATTATTATTTATTACTATTATTGTTCTTAGTAGTTATTTATTGCTTACACAGATAGGAATACTTGAAACAATGGGGAGGAAATCGTAGTGTAATGGTTATTTTTTAAGGAAATGGACACAGTGCTGAGTTCAAATCCTGGACAAAGCTAATATTCATGGGAAATGCAAACAGTGAGCTAACTATTCTCCATCTGGCTAGAAGTGAATAGTTGGTCAGACTGTGCTCTTGAGCCTTGGTATGGCAACTGCTGTTCATGGTGGAGGGGTTAGATAAATGCATATTTAAAACTACATTACTAATGCTAAAATAATTTGCACACAACAATACCAAAAACACACGTATTATATTGTCACATGGTCTGCCACTGAGAGGAGAGAGGTAGGATCAATTTCCCCTACCCCTCCGTGTTTGAGTTAACGGGCCCCAGAGATTGACCGTTAAAGGAGGAATAAGGAACGTAGGTCAACTCCTCGGCCTGCCTGTTGAAGGAAATAACGAATCCAGGTCAGAATGAAAGCCAAGAGATGTTTACTCTCTGTGACTGATTGGATAGAGAAGGGGATGTAGAGATCATGATAGTAGCCCCAATGAATCGCCTGACAGGGTGAGGAAGAAGAAAGAGGCCAAATGATTGGCCAGAACCCTAAAGTCGGAAGTAGCACCCTTTTCGTCAGAAGAAATAGGAATAAAGAATTCAGTTTTTAGGATGGAGGTCACCGTGAGAGGACGGGTGATCTCATGCCAAAACTCCGGGCGAAGAAACAGAAATAGAGTTCTTAGATAGGAGATAACAGATGCCTTCAAGCTGAGCTCTACAGAATCCCGCTAGCCCGTTAAAGAAAATACTCTGCGAAGAAACCCGTCAACGAAGCTAAGTAAACCTTAAAACCGTTTTCTCCCTCCACCCTTCTTAAGTATTGCAATTGTATGCTCCCCGTCTCAATTTAAAGAAAGAAGCATATAGAGAATTATATGCATTAAGAAAAGTAAAGAAATGGAATGAAAAGATTCATTTCATAAACTCTAAACATATGAATCGACTTTGCTCCCTTTTCAAGGTTCAAGAGAAAAGACAGAAAAGAGAGAAAAGAAAACGAAAGAGAGACATTTGTATTTGGTATTGTCTGCTGGTAATATAGCCGGCACCCTAATATTTGTCTGTGTCAGCACGTATTAAAAACCTTGTTATATTTTAAATGTCCCCTCGTGTCGAAACTTATTCGTTGTATTGTTTGCCTATCGAGTTGCCTTCTTTTGCATGTTCCTTTTCAGCTTCATTTTCGCCTCAATTTATTCTCGCTAAATGTCCTATTTGTAGAATATTGGTTAACTCAGTCAAGTTTTAAAAAAAGAAAGACCCCCCTCAGTAATTCTGCTGAGGATAAAATACATGAATGGACACCACTCATGCAAATGAGTTGGATAGGTCCATTCTCGTGAAGTGAGCCAATCAACATGCTGCACGCATGCTGCTCATGCATTCTTTAATAAATGAGGTGAGCTCCAGCTGGCTAGCTTTTCAAGGAGACAGCCATGTTACTATTGGCTTGAAGGTGAGTGCTATTCATTGATGTTCTATATCTCCCCCTCCCCCCATGGGCAATGGTCTTTCGGGGGGGATAAGTTCTTTCAATCCTGGTTTGTTGTGTGGGAGCAGACGGGATAAAGCTCGAGCGGGTTTGGCCTGCGTTGTCACCGTTGGCTGGCTGGTACTGTTCGGTGGCAGGGGTGGCTGTGGTGCATTCTCACTGTCTGTGGTTTGCAGTGCTGGTGTTTTGCTTTCATCATCCCTTTCTAGTATTGGTGTTCCATTGGAAGGACTTAGAATTGGATGTGGGGTTACCGGGGTTCTGAGTTTCCTGAGGAATCTGCGGTTCCGCAAGGTTATCCTCCCTGATCCGTCAACTCTGATCCGGTATTGGTTGTGAGGGAGAGTTTCAATGATCTGGCCTGTTGTATTCCACCGATTGTTGTTTGTGGACTGGATCGACACTATTTGCCCCTTTAAGAGTGGGCGTAGTGTGTGGGCGGTGCGGTTGTATTTTTCTATGAGCCGGGCATTGCGTTGAGATAGGCTTTTTTCACGGTTTCGAGCCGCGGTTATCCATTCTGCATGTGGTTTGTATAATGTTGGGTGTGATGGCACAAAGTCACGCAGTCGGCGGTGGAGCAACAATTGGGCCGGGGACAAACCGATGTTTTGGATGGGCGTATTTCGATATTGCAGAACGGCTCTGGCTGCCCTATCGTTGTCCAAGGACCCCTGGGGTCCAGTGTTTCCAATTATTATTCTTTTGGCTGTTTTGACAGCCAGTTCTGCCCGACCATTTGACTGAGGGTAGGCAGCAGACGACAGTCTGTGCTTTACAGCCCAGTCCTTTAGGAACTGTGTGAACATGGAAGACTTGAAGGGTGGTCCACCATCACTGCTTAGTTCTTCAGGGGCTCCGTATGTCTGGAAGATGTCTCGGCAGATAGAGATTAGGCTCGATGCATTAGCTTGCCCTTGATTCAAGTGGTGTATAATGAGCCAGCCAGTTAGCCTGTCAGCACATGCAAGGTATGTTTGCCCCCCCGCATGGAATAGATCCAATACTATTTGTTGAAACGGCCAATCGGGTGATACCGTTAAGGTGATGGGCTCCCTTGGTTGACTAGGGGCGATCCTTAACGTAGCGCCTTTAAAAATGTTACACGGGAAATTGGAATTGCCGACTACAAATAATATCATCATATCTCAACCTATCGGCCCATATCTTCCATTATCCTGGGGGTGGTAGGAAGACAAAGTGGCCTGGTGGGTGTGTGTAACATGAAATTTGGAAACCCCTTGCCAGCGGCAGTCAGTCTAGCCCCAAGTTAACCCCCACATTATCTGCCAGTTCCCCTACACCCAAAAAGGGAATCTTAACTAGGACTTATTTTGTGAGGGATCAAGTGCCAAACTGCCCCAACTTCACACGTGTGAAAAATAAACTCCCATCCTGGGATGAATATTTTAATGCTACTTCACAATATGATATCAATCAATTAAACAGATCTCATGTGAAGAAAACAAGTCAGATGTTGGCATTGGACTTTCTGATCTGGAGTTCAATTGTTGTCACCAGGCTTTTTTTTTTTTTTTTTTTTTTTTTTTCCTTCTGTTGGTTGTGTCACCCAGTAATAGGACTATTGTCCATAAAAAGGGAGTACAAATAAGAAAGTACTCTTTACAAGATGGGGGAACCTAACAAAACTACTAACATGTACTACTTTTCTAGGTCAGACTGGATCTGAGATTAATGACAACAAAGGCATATTTCATACTCTGCAGACTTTTGGAATTGGAGCTTCACCACCAAATGTAGTTTAGTGTCATACCCAGCACAGCACCGGAGGGGGGGGGGCAGTGTGGTGGGTGTATTCTAAGGGTAACAAGTCCTATGCTCTAATCACTAAGCCAATCATAAAATCATATTTTAATCTCACACTCAGAATTTCAAAAACAGACTTTAGTCCTTTGGACTTATTTTCAACTTTGAAAAATGCCTTTTTTTTTTTTAACTTAAATAAGGAATCCCTACTTTCTAATTTATTCAAACCCTTTAATTTATTTTTTTCTTCTTCTCTCAAGAGTTCAAATACTATGAGAAATACATGGAAAAAAAATCAGTTTTACTCAGAGATATACATTAGCACCATATTTGTTTATCATCTACCGACACTACGTACTTCAAACATTGATAGATTTAATAAAAGAAAATGGCCTTACACCAAAAAAAAAAAAAAAAGGCAAAAAGCAGATGATATCTTGCAGAAACTATGACAGATGATATAGCACTTCTTGCAAATACACCTGCCCAAGCCAAATCTCTGTTGCATAACCTGGAGCAAACATTGCATAGCAGGAGGCATTGGTCTCCACATGAATGCAAATAAAAAAAGAGTACATGTGTTTTAAATGGGAAGGAGACATCTCTACTCTAAGTGGCAAGCGTCTGAAATTAGTAGATAAGTTCACATACATCAGCAGCCACATCTCATCTACTGAATGTGAGGTTAATATATGCCTAGTGGACACGGACTCTTATTGATAGTATGATCTATCTGAAAATGGGATTTCTTCCAAGCTGTGGGTGTGTATATTACTGTATAGATGCACCACATATTTAACAAAACACTGAGGGGAAAAAGCTAGATGGGAACTATAAAAGAATGCTACAAACTATCTTGAACAAATCCTGGAAGTAACACTCCACAAAACAACAGTTGTACAGCTACTTACCTCCCATCTCAAAAACCATCCAAGTAAGATGAATAAGATATGAAGTACACTATTAGAGAAACAAGGATAAACTTATAAGTAATGTTTTTTTTTTTGCCTGAAAAAACTTTATGATTATCATTATAAATAGGAATATTGGTTTTACTCTAAGTCAACCGTTGTTAAAATGATATAACAACACCAACTTCAGCATTAAATAACTCATTACACATTTTTACAAGTTATCATATTTACCATATTAGGAAAAAAAAATTCAAATCTATATTATTGTCCTCCTTTATTATATAGGTGTTGGGGAGTCCAAAAATTGCAGTCACATGATTAATGAATTGCTGGTAATTGTAGGGTAATGATATTAAAGGAAATATAAAAGAAAAGGATGGAGTTGAACTATTTAAAAAAAAAAAATTTTTTTTTTTAAAAAAGCCATTTTTTAAAAATGAACATTGTTATTAAATGACATTAAAATTACATTTTACATTTTTTTTTTCAGCTAGGCACCCAATGTTGAGGCTTCAAAACATTCTTTAAAATTTATCCATAAACACAAATCTAAGGATTTCGTTTTACATATTTTACACCATTATTATCTATTTTACTATATCAACAACTGTGAGCCACTCAAATTCTTTTTAAATAACTAAATAGGAATACTTATCAATCCACTTTTGATTTAAAATAACTATTACTATGATTTTCAAATAATTTACAAACATATGGTAACGAGTAACTATTCTTGAAACTATGTATGTACAAACAACCATTTGACCTATAGATGAGACCCAAACAGGTACTACCACTCTTAGAGTGGACCTGGGAGTAATGGAGTACTCCACACTTCCCAGAGCTCCAGGACCATTCTGTCACCAAATGCAGTTTAGTGTCATACCCAGTAGACACCATTTTTGGGGGGAAAGGGAGAGGTACACCCCACTTGCAGAGGACATAGTGTATTCTATTTAAGTCCCTCCAAAAGGGTTGTAAAAAAAATTTATAATGCAATTAATTAAAGATTAAAAGAGTTTTGTTTCCCAAATCAAATGTTTGCAGATTAAACCAGAGCAAAAATTTAAAGAAAGTTTTTGAATCAATACCCCACCACACACACACACACACAATATTCAGAACCATGCTATATTGTGTAACTCTTACAATGATCAATCGATATTATAAGATCATTTCCCTGAAGCCCTCGGAGAATTCCATTTTATCTTTGCTTTGAAAAATCTGTCATTCACTGTTTTCCTCTTTTGCTATCCAAAATCATACACTGACTTTGGTCAACAAGTGCATATACATAACAAAATTCTACTTTGTGAGCAGAGAACAGAATAATATCATAGAATCCCATAATTCACTTGGCAAAGGCAATTTTGTTCTCATTCAACTTTATTCTGCTAACTCTAAGGCCTTTGTTTCAGCTTTCATAATTGAAGCTTTGTGTATTTCATGCAATAAGTAAAGAATATTAGATTTGCCTTGAAAAATCCCTTACGTATTTCATATATAAATATCAAAATATATGCATAGAGCATAATAATGGTTTCTGTTTCCTTTTATGAGGAAAATTCATTTTAAAGAATATATGAATCTGTGAGATAATCTTTTCTATTCTGGCCTGTTATGTGTGTGTGTGTGTGCATGCATGCATAAAATTTCCTTGCTTCTAGATCAAACTGAAGAAACAATAAATTATCAAAAGAATATATTTGCAGTTCCAAAAATTTAATGTTTCTCTTGCCATTGATCTAATTATTGCTTGTTTTTGTAGAGTGCAGCAAAAACAAGCAATAATGTTGGAATAAAAACAATAATTTAATTTGTGAACAAAATTTGCCAGCGGCCATTTTGGGATTCAATTATAACCTCCTGCAGCAAAGGAAAAGAAAACTGTCATACAAAAAGTTTCTATAATTTTCCTTGAGTGAGCATCATAGGTCTGACAGAAAAAGTGAATATACATTGAATGTTCTAGAAGTAATGCCTCCGATTTATTTCCATGGAAACTACAACAGATACAGCAAACACAATAGCACCATTAAACATAGTAAGTTGCACACAGTCATCACTTTTGGTTATGTATGTATGTATTTATCAAACCCTCCACACAGGCAGGATGTAACACAAGGTCAATTTTTAAGCAAAGTTTAATAGGTTTGAATTCAGAGTTTTCTAACCAAGGCTGAAGAACCCAGTCTGCCCATTTCCACATAGCTGGAGGGAGAAGAATTGGATTCATGCCTTTTCCAAAGGTATTAGTGCTATATGAAATGCAACAGCCTCGTCCAGGATTTGAACTTGGGTTACCATGTTCATTTCCTATGATGACTACAGGCACCTTCCATTGGCATTACTTTCAGAGTAGTTCTCTTATGTTCTATCATTATGCCATACCTCAAAATTAGAAGTGGATGTTGGTGACATGGCAGTAGAGCTTGAACTTGACAAGTCAGATTATCTATCATATCATGCTTTTCCCTGAGAAAAAACAGGAATAGCGTAGAATAAAAAATACAGAGAAAGATTACTAATTGGATTCATGGAAATTCCCCGAAACCAATTTAATCAGCATAAAATTAAATAAATTTATGTGGCTCAGTAACATATACTGTAAATAATGTTACGTGTATGTGTGTGTATATATATATATATATATATATATATATAAAAAATCTCAAAAGTTCATATGGATTTCACTAATTATCTATAACAAATTCTTTTCTTTAATGACAACTTTGTAAACCAGTTTAGGGTATTTGGTTTAATGGTATATCAACTCTTGATGGTTATTAAATGCCAAATCATCTTAAAAATCATATATGATTTTTAAGATGATTATATATATATATATATATATATATATATATAAATAAAAGAAAGTTTTGTTAAAAATGATAGAACACAGAATATTATTTTGAATTCTATTTTTCAAACCTTCTTGTTATTTTTCTTGTCAGGATCTAAATGATAAAGGAATTAAAAATAGTCAACAGTGTTCCATTGTCTTTAACAAAACTTGCTTGAATATAAAGTGAATAGTTTGTAGGTAACATTTTTAAACAAGCCAGAGCTCATTTAGTTGCACACAGTTAAATGGTTACAAGTATTGTTATCTAATACTAATAATTCAATTTAATCATTTACTATACTGGAAACCATTTAACTGTGTGTGACCAAATAATTAATAATAAAGAGTTCTATTTGACCCATAGATGGAACCCAGATCAGAGTGGACCAGGGAGTGAGCTTCACCATCAGATATTTTATTGCCATATCCAGGACACTCTGGCTTGTTTTAACTGAGGTTTCTGGTTGGTAAATTTCAGCATATAATTAAAATGTAAGCATTTTTTTCTCTTTATAAGTTTTGATCTTCCAGTGACTTAAAAAAAAAAAAAAAAAGATCAACACAACATGACCCCCACTCCTTATAAGTAATAGTCATTAGGAGGCCATAAAAATAAAGTCTTTCACAGCATTTATAATCTTAAAATCCTTCCTGTAAAACAATAAATGCTAACAGATTTACTTAACTTATCCACCAAACTAGAGAAATTAGCTGAAAATCAACCATATTTGTAGATGACACATTTAACATTAAAATAATTCTTTGCTAATATTACTCAGCATTCCATTTGCTGTTATTATGACTTGAGGTTTATCTACTAAAGTTTGAAATTGACATGAAGCTTGGCAGATTACCACTCACTGCAACACTTCCAAATAATTTTGTAAACCACAAGATTTTCCATTTCTTCATTTATATTTATTGTATTTGCTGGTATATATTTAACTCCATGTCTTTTGTTTCCTTCGTTGATTATCTTGCAGTTTATCATATTTGGGCTTTTAAATTTCCATCTTATAAAATAAATTAAAAAACAAAACAAAAAAAAACAATTCAATTTCTAGATAATTAACCTTTTGATATAACTTGATTCAATGCAACAATCAGAAATGTTCAAACACTTAGAGTGATTCAAGTCAGGAAAAAAAAAAAATCCAGTTATATTCTTTAAATCCAAACACAGGAGTAATTTTTCAAAGTAAAAATTTTTTTTGTTTTGTTTTTAATTTATTGTGGCAAATTTTACTTTATCATTTTCAAACACGAAGTTCATAATTACATTGAAAAGGTTGTGCAGACAAATATCAAATAGAATCAAATTACTTCACTCATTTATTTTTTGTTATTTTGTTTCTTATGTTATTCATTTACTTTTTTTTTTTTTTTTTTACATTGCAGCCCAGTGCCAAAGGCAGCTCTTTGATCCGAAAAGTCTTTGATCATGTTAATCTCTTGGAGAGAGATTATTTTGGCTTGAGATTTCTCGACCAGAATAATCAACCTGTAAGTAAGCTTCCTTCACACTATTTCTGTATATGTTTAAAAAAAAAATGTTTGTGTGATCAAAATTGGAAGGTTCTCAAGATTGAAGCTATGTAAATGTACAAGGTCAAAGTGAAGTAAATATACAAGTCATCTCGTATCCTGCATCTGCGATGACTGTGAAGGATGCAAATAAATGATGCAATTTTTAGCTAAAAATCAGCTTGTTAAAGATCAAATATCAGTCAAAATTACTCGTGAGATTTCAGAGGCAATCATTATCAGCTTTCAAGTGTTAGCATAATGCAAAATATCTTGTGATTCATAAGCAAGCATTACTAAAATTATATCCTATTTATAATATAGATTCTATAAATAAGAGGAAGTACTCGAATAATAATAATAATAGTGTGTTGTGGAAGTTTCATGTTCACTCAGAGTATTCTAATTCATCAAGGAAGATAACTAACCAATGCTTATTATAAATTGCAAATTTGAGAACATTTGCTGTTTCAATCCAAGATGAAATCACTCAATTGTATGGACAAAAGCCTCTGTGTTTATATATATATATATATATATATATATATATATATATATATATATATATATATATCTCAAATTTTATAATTTATGTTGGTAATGCACACAAGCAAAACACACCTTTTTCAAATCCTTCAATAACTAAGGTGAAATTGTTAACATTGCTTCTTATAGCCAAGAAAATCAATAACGATGGGTTCTTTCATATCCTAGATGACTGTCAATATGACTTTCTTTACTGACCACTGTGCCCAGAACTTTTTTTTTTTACTGGAGAGTCAGTGTTTCCCCTCCATGGACACTTTTGAACTCTTGGGTTTGCTACTACAAGCCTTTTCATCGGCACCATCTGTAAAGATTTTTTGGACCAAACCTTTTCCATATATTCTTCTTTAAATTTCACATGGTTTGCACTTCTCAACCACAAAAAAAAAAAAAATAAATAAATAAATATATCAATGATAGAGTGCTCCAGGCTTGAAGAGAGGCCTGTTTTGCCACCATTTTATATAGCCTCAAATCAGATACTTAGGCAAGATTAAAATAATATTTGCATTTTTTTAATTAGTTTATAGCAGAGTTTACATTTAATGAAAAAATTTCAGAAAAAAAATTTTTTTAAAAAATTTCACATATATATATATAAAAATAAAATTGCCGTTAGTCTTAAACTGAAAAGCAGTAAAAACTAGGCAGAGTACAAGATAACTCAAATAGAATCATATCAATTGGATAGTTGTAAATTACTTAACTGAGGATTGAACTTCTATGTGAAACTTTAAGCATTTTAATAATCATCAGATGAGTATAACATTTTTAAGTCAGTGTGAAATTACTAAGAAAAAAGTTACAGATTTTATATATATATAGTCAAACTTTGTGTAATTATAAATCTATCTACATATGCATACATAATTATGTAGAAATCTTGAAAGAAAAAGTATTTTTTTAAACCTTCAAACTTTTTACAAAGATTTTTTCTCAAGCTTAATAAAATAGCTTAGTACTAAGTAACTTTTTATTATGCTAAATTAAAACCCAAGTCAGAAGTATAGGGCATCTAGTAAGAATCAAATTCATTAGTAACAGTTAGCAAGCTGGGTTAGCAGACCATTACCCCATGTGCATTTCCCAAAATATAATTGAAGTTTTCCAAGGAAATAATTTCAAATATTCAAATTAATCAATTTCTTTGGTCAATATTCCTGAAAAAAATTTACATCAAAATATTTTGTGGATGTATTTTTCTAAAAGTGTAATTATTAGTTATTGGTCTTTTATGCAATGAATTTTTTTTTTTTGACTTTTTAAAAATTGAACTCATATAAATCATAACATAGGGTAATATATCTATATTGTCATGATAGATTGGAATTGATTGCATCTAATGCAGTCACTTCAAATCAATCATGACAATATAGATATATTTACACAGATTTCAAGATATTAGTAATCTTTTCAAGAATTACTCCCCATTTCCTTTTCATATCATATCTAATTGCAAATAAGTTATACAATTATCTTATGTAAATATTACATTGCATCCAAATGCACTGGTATTATAACTAGGATATCATCTACTAAAATTCAGTTTATAAGTTGGTTGGTTGGTTGGTTGTGTTTTATGGCATATCAACCCTCATAGGTTATTTAATGCCAAATCCTATTTATACATATATAATAAATCTATATATGATTTGAAAATGAATAGTTTGTAGATAACATTTTAAACAAACCAGAGCTCATTTGTGTACATGCAGTACCTGTTAGAATCCTACTGTGGGTTATATATATAATCTTCTAAACTTGTAACAATTTATCTACCACGCCAGGCCAGAGTGGACCTGGGAGCAATGGCAATGAAGTGGTACTCCACATTCCCCACAGCTCCAGGTTGCCCAGTCACCTGGGGCTGTAGAATACACCAACTGCACCTCTGCAGAAGGGTAACACCTCCCCTCAATGAGTGTCCTGGATATGACACTAAACAATCTGATGGTGAGGTTCCAGTGATGTTGGAGCTTTGGGGAATGCAGAGTACCCATTCATTGCCATTGTTCCCAGGTCCACTCTGGCCGGGTGTGGTAGCACCTGATAGGGCCCTATCTATGGGTTAAATAGAACGGCATACTTATGCTAAACTGAATTGTTTGACTAAACTGAATAGCTTGAAATTGAAATGTTCTTGACAATTAAACTTTACTTACATTTAAACTGTGTGCTTATGCTAAACTGAATTGTTATATATATAGAACTGTTTTGACATTTAACTGTGTAAACAAAATCTGTACTTACACTTAGCTGAATTAGAACTGTTTGGATAAACTGAATAGTTTGAAATAGAAATGTTTTTGACAATTAAACTGTGTACTCATGCTAAACTGAATTGTTTGAAATAGAATTGATTTACATAAAAATGGATTTGGTGTTAAATAACCTACAAAGGTTGATATGCCATAAAACCCAACCAACCAAACCAAACCAAACCAAACAGCTCCAGGATTGGAACCTTACAATGAGATAGTGTCCTAGATAAGACATCTTATCAAAAAATATTGAGAATGAAGCCTTCAGTTTTTTATATTTTAGAATATAAAATTTAAGAATTGTACACAACTGAATAACTTCCAGATAGTTTAGCTTCAAGTCTATTTAGCTATAATCTCTTATCTAAACTGTTTTTTAAAAACATTTACTTGTTTTCTAAGCTAAAAATTCATGTCAAACATAATTGATTTGCGGACATAGAATTTCAGAGGTGAAGCTTCACCACTGAATTTTTTTGATGCCTCTATTGATATTGTGTATTTCAACCGATGGAAAATTCGCCAAAATAAAGTGTATAATTTTCTTCATTCTTTTTCAATAAGTTGAGTCTCAAGATTGCTTTGGTATTCAATAATTAATAAACATCATTTAGCAAGAATCTCTTAAGAAATGAACAGTCATATTAGGTGGTATTTTTCAGCAAATGAAAAATAAATTATCTTGCCTAGATAAGATTTTATTCCCTAGATATTAAGCATCTTAACAAGAAAAAGTCCAATGTTTGGCCAAGATTTTCACAGACATTTATTTTCATGGATGCAAGTTCTTTTTGTTTTTGTGTCTGAAATGTGAAAATAACCTTTTAATTCTCTCAGGAATTTTGTTCAAAGTCATTTCATATATCTCATGACTTTTTAAAGATATCTAAATTGAATTCTGTTGTACTTTATTTATTTTATATTAAGCTAATTTTTTTTTTAATGTGTGTGTACTTGGATGGGCTAGCTGTGTTTCTTGGAGCAAAATGGTTCTTGAGTTTTATTCACTGTGAAGAAGTAACTATCTCCTAGACATACTTTTCTTCTCTTTGTGATCTTTAGAAAGATTATACATTAAAAAGACATTAGCAATGAAGGAAAGCATTGTTTTTTTAAAAAATTACCATGACCAGGACATTAGGAATCTCATCCTGAGCAAAATAAAAATATTAAATTAAATGAGCAGTAGGTTGTATAAACACTCAAGTTAAAGTTAATTTTTGGTAGTCTTGAAAAGTTACAATTTTTCAAGAAAAGTTCTAAATTAACCAAGACCCATCAGCTTAGAAAACCCATAGGGGTGGCTTCATTGGTAGTTTTCTAGGGTGGTTGATTTCTTTCATTAAAATGTAAGATGAAGATTTTGGCAGATTCTGGTCAGTCACAAACCAAACCTGAAAGTCCAGGATAGAAATAGGTAAAAGTCAAGTTTCTAACTACACTGATTTTTTTTTTTTGGCAATTTAGTAGTTTAAAAAGATAATTTAGTGATACTTAACAAGTTAACTTTTGCAAGTAGGGCTACAATAAAAAGAATACTTAACTCAAATTTAGTCAAAGTTCATCTTATTCACTGCAAAGAATAATTCAATTACTCACTAGTTCTAATCATGGGCCAATAAATTAGATCAAAAAAAGACAATGAAGATTGATGTAGACATTTTGGTCCCCAAAATAAAATATTCTTTTATCACAAAAAAAAAAAAAATTTAATTACTGCATGTTGAAAGGAAGAAATATATAATGGCTATTTTATCACTTTAACATTTCCCTATGAAAACTTGTGTTATTGCATTTCTCCTTATTTTTATTTATGTACAATTTGAAAGCAAAACAGCCATGAAAAAGTTTTATTATTGTTATATATTTAATAGAGTTCCTACTGAAAAGTTGGCATAGAAATACAGAATTGAAAAGGGACTGTAATCATCATTTTGAAATAACTCATATTTAGACAGAAGATGTAGTTAGTAGTGTAAAGTTTTGATGGCTTTTAAGAGACTGTATACCAATATGCAGTAGGACCTCTTTGGGGTGGGTAGACCCTTACCTACAAAGATGATGAAAGGGAGAATAAAAGATGAGTGTCACTTTTACAATGAATTTTTTTGGATATACCAAGCATAGTAATTCACTTTTATAAGTTACTAAGAATAAAAAATGTTTTTAAGATTATTATCAGTAAGATTTAGAAGAAAATTTAATTTTTCTAATAAAAACAAAATTTGATGAAAAAGAAACACCAATTTTCAGGGGAAAAAAGGAGTAAAAATAGATTTCTAGTTTGTTTCAACTGTTAAGCTAAATAAGAAAACTTATTTTTGAATCTGAGCCAACCAGAAATATCTAATCAAAAACTGTTGGAAAAGGTCTTTTTATTATTTTGGATATTTTTCCTAAAGTTGTATGAAGGACAAGTTAACCACTTGAGTGGTGTAATGTTTAATGAGTTCATTTCTCACTGTGTTCCTCCTGTTTCTGGCCCTGTGCCAAGCTTGGCTTAGAAAATGACAAATGACACAAAACGAGTAAATAAATCATTTGTGTGGTTTTTAAGCATTTCATTTATGTTCAATCCTAAATATTTCTTAATACAAATCCTCTCTTTCATGTACATCCTTTGGTATTAAAAGATTTAAACATCTCAGAAGTTTAAAAAAAACAAAACAAAGAATAAAATGATTTTGACAATGAAATATTAGTTTGGTTTTTTTTTTTGTTTTTTAAAATCTTAACTTTATATCATCATCATCATCATCATGTCGTGCTGGTAACACGGATATCGCAGACCCTCTCTCCCCACTTTTCCCTATCGTTCATCGCCTCTGGTAGGTCCTCTGGACTACATCCCGTATCCTCACATAGTTGCTGAATGTATGTTCGTGCTGGTCGTCCTGCTTTTGCACGGCCATGTGTGGGGGTCCATAAGAGCTGGAGAAGCAGGGACGAACTCATAACTTTATATAATTACACAAAATTTTGCTTTAAAACAGTCTACTTCATTTTTCTTGACAGTCACAGTGTATGCAGGTTTTTGTTTGAAGAGGAAATGTAACAATTTGGAACTGGAGTAAATTAAAAACATTTTTTCAATATTTTTTCTTTTAAATAGTAGTCATTCCATGACAGAAACACAAGAAAATGGAGAACTTTTTTGATCGGTGCATCATCCTCCTATGACTCAGCCCAAAATCTCAACTCAAAGTTTATATTTGTATTTTTTTTGGGGGGGGTTGTAAATTTAAATACGGAAGGTACTTTTTTTTTCTTTTTTTTTTAATCACCTGTGAGCATCACGAGAATGCAGAAAAGTGTACAAGTGCTGTCAAAAATAACAGACTATATGAAATTGATATTTTGCTAACTCTTTAATATTCTTCTTCTTCTTATTATTATTATTATTATTATTATTAGTAGTAGTAGTAGTAGGCACTTGTGATGTAATGGGTCACCACATCCATTTCCAAGAACAAGGGCTTCACCTATGATTTGAACTTGGTTATTTGCATTTATACTTCGTACGAATACCCTTGAAGAAGGCATGAATCCAACTATTCTCCACATATGGGTAAGGCAATTGGTCAAGAAGGAAAACACTGAATTCAAACTAGCTTTATTTATTATTTACCTGACCCTTTCACCACAATCAGCATGTGACACAAGGTCAATTTTTAAGCAATTATTAGTTGGTTTTCAAATTCAAAGCTTTAAATATAATACCATGTCATGTATTCATGAAAATTGCTTACAATGTAAAAAAAACTCACCTGACCATTACAAGAGAAAAGAGTTTGATTCACACTTGTAAAAGACTACTTTACAATCTATATTTACACTTGAAAATATGACTTGTATATTTATGGGATATAAAAAGATAACTTGTGGCTTTACTGACAAAAAATATTTATCTTAAAACTTTTGCTAAGAAATAATGAACACACTATTTACAAATTTGAAAAAAAAAAGTTAAATCTAAAAATTGCCTTCAGGAATTTAAACTTTTTAGTTTGAAATCTTTTTAAGAAAGGCAAATGAAGTGAAAATGATTTTAAGATCTTACCTATAAAATGCATTGTATACCTGTTTTTATTTTTATTTAGAACTTAGAGAAGCTTGCACAAAATCTCTTTTAGCCCACATCAAAGGAAAAGCAGTTTATTTTATTGACTGTAGTCAGGAACAAATTCAACTATTTTATCTGTAAGGCCAATTTCAGCGGCAGCTGAATATCCCCAACCACTGAAAAACTTCCAAAAGCTGCTCCAACAAAAACAATTTGTACATAGGAAAGAAAAAAAAAAGAAATTTATAATTATTGCTCTATAAGGAAATTCAGTTTTCCCATAAAAGGAATCC
Organism: Sepioteuthis lessoniana; assembly: GCA_963585895.1. Taxonomy (NCBI): domain Eukaryota; kingdom Metazoa; phylum Mollusca; class Cephalopoda; order Myopsida; family Loliginidae; genus Sepioteuthis; species Sepioteuthis lessoniana. The sequence continues at coordinate 4,257,197 of OY757916.1, read as the reverse complement.
AGCTACTGCGGTAGTTATAAAATGTAGAAAAAGCAATAGAAATTGGTCTAGTACAGTATTAATAAAATACAAAATTGATAGAAACTTTTAATTATAACAACAGCTCTCACATTTGTAGAATTTCCTGTTCCTAACCCTCACAAGAGTAGAAAAAAACATCAAATATCTCAAAAAAACTTAATATGGTCAACAATATTAAAAGTTTTATATTTATAAACGTCATGACAATAATACGCTGTATTGCAACAGTTTGATACACCATAATGCGTGCTCATCTAGAAGAGAAAGAAAGAATACCATACATATACAGTAGACGAGCTTAACTGAGTTTGGCAAAAGGACAGAAATATGGAACACCTAATAAGAATCAAGTTCATAATGTTCTAATTTTGATGGTGAACTATTTCACCATGTTGCCCCCTTAAAAATAGCAGCTTAGATTTGGCACAAGACTGATTCATGTGTTTGACTCTCACCAAGTGCCCTCTACTTGGTTATGAGTAGTCTACATAATTATCTTGATGAGGTGCCCAATGCACATGCAGCAGTAAATGATCCTCTAATAAAATAAGTCACAAAAATAGTTTAATAATGCATAAGTCACATATCAATATTACAGCTTGGTGGTTATCAGAAATTAACTGGGAATTTATTTCTATTTTTCTACATAAACTTTAGAATAATCTATGAATGTTAAACCTGTCAAGGTTTGACTGTGTAATGTTATTCTTTTTGTATCAATTTTCTTCTGACAACAGACATCAAAGAAATTTTTCTGTTCTCACAATCTCAAACTTGAGTATAAATTAGCAAGACTACCCACAATTTCTCAGGAAGAGGAAATATCATCTATAATAATGTTATATAATATATTTCTTATCAACAGATTTCTTACCATACCAATTAATTCATTTTGATGTAGTTTTTACTTTGTACCTAAGATCCAATTCTATTTTTATTTTTACTATAATTCAGCTCCTTGTTAGCTAAATCAACTCAAAACTAATTTCACTTTTATCACTGAATAAATCTAAGGGTACCTTTGCATAGGATTTTCCAAAAATTTTCGTTTATGAACAGGACAAACATTTTAGACTAAACTAAATATCTGACTTGTAAAGATGAGTATTTTGATATACAATCAGTTTATTACTGTATAAGGTAACCATTTGGCAGGTATTAAGGCCAGGATATATACAGATATGCATCTGTATATTTCCAGAACTTTCCACATTTCTATTGGTCAATTAGGTTTTATATTGACTTTATAAATCCCAACTTGAACCATTTCCTGTAATTAATTATATAATAAAAAATGAGATTTTATTATTATTTTATAAATTCCTTGAAATATTTTACTTGGATAATGTAAATGAATATTGAAATCAAAAATATTGAATGAATTTCATAAAAAAAGCAAATCAAGACCAAAAAAAAGAAAAAAAAAGAAAATGTATTTGTTGTGAAAAATAAAAAAAGAGAACTTTGTTGTTGTTGTTGTTTAAGCAAAGATGCCATCATAATATTAACTGTCATAATTACTTTAGGAAAAAAAAACCTTTGGATATTCTGGTTACATCAAAAAATTAAATTTAATTTGAAACAGTCTCTTTACTTATGTTGTCTTCCCAAATTATTTTACCAGTCTGCCTCTTGCTGGATGGCTGTGAAGTGGATCTAGCTATATCAACTGGGTAGTGACCAACTAATTTCCAACATATTGGGAACAGTTCATCTTTCACATCAGGAATTTCAAAGAAGTGATCTGCATTCCTTCTCCAAAACACCAACTTTCCTGTTCCATCTTTCATCAGTCAGAGCCCCAATGTTGCCTCACCTGCTAATGGCTCAGGCTGTTGAGCCATCTGCCCAAATTTGTTACAGTGGCTCATTTATCCTGATGAATGAAGCAAAGCATCAGGAATTCCTTCTTCGATTCAGCACTTTACTTCCTTTTTGAATTCAGCCTTCATTCTTCCTTGCAATGATGGCTTGTAACAACTCAAATTGTTCTTTAGCACTAATGGCTTTCCTTTCCAAGCCCACTCGACTTTTGTATGACGTTTGATGGCAGCCGTTCAATAGTTATTGTTCTCAGTTGTACATGTCTCTTCCATAAGAGTGGTAGCAAATAATGTTCATTGTTCACACATTGAAAAACAATGTTGTACTTCAAAACTCAACCATATTATTATCTACTGTAATGCGCTAACCCCAAGTCAATTAATGAGTAAATGACATCTATACCTAACACCACATTGACACTTGCAACAATCCGGTTGAATACAATCACCTGATTTAGTATTCAGAGTGCAATTAACATCGGTTGCACATCACTTAATGCGAGGGAGATGCAGTGCAACAACTGATCATCAACTGCTTTAATGCTGCTTGTTGCACTCGGGTCAATAAGGACAGAATCAATACATCGTATAGAGGTTCATCCAGTGTCAACAAGGGCCTTCATAATTCAACCATTTAGAGTTGAATATAGTCAAGGACACCTCAGTATCATATTGAGAGTCCCCAGGGAAACAAGTGAAGGGGATATACAGTGCTAGTAGCTACCCCCGTCACCTAATAATGTGGCTTACTTGACCACAATTTATAGTCTTTCATCATATGGCAGCCCCTGGCATCTAAAATCGATCAACTTCGGCAAGTTAAAGCTGAGGAGACAAAATCTAAAGAGGAGCCAACAGAATTATTTATTGCTTCCCCTTATGGCAGCTGACATCCTTTGTATTTGTTCCTTCTGCCTGGCCAGTATCCTAATAGGAGTTATCAATTCACCCATCTGCATATTGTATACACCAGGCAGCTGTTGCAGAGTTTTAGAGATGTGATTTGGAAACCCATTTCTGAAGGTCATTTTCACAGTCTTTTTGAGGCCCTTTTCTATAAATCTTACTATCTTTCAGATACTGTTGGTGTACACACCAACTGATTCCCCAGACCTTACCACTCCATTCAACAATGACCAAAGGTGGCATTCACAGAAGGTCCATTTCTTGCAATTCAATCATATCTGCATCACACTGTTACACTTCTGCTATCCTGAGATATAATGCAAGAATGTCACCTTTGAGGAAGCATAGTATCAGACTGGCAATATTCATGATGTCTTGAAGCCTTGCCACTAGCTTGTTATTGCCAAGCTCAGTAAAATCATCTTCCTCATCTCAGAATAGTTTCAAGATCTCCGAGATTAACCTGATCTTCTCTGTCATTCTTTGTCTTTAAGCTACAAGCTATTTTGGCAGTGTAAGTTGAGTGCCAAAAATTCTCCAAGCAACAGAAAAAGTCCTATTTCAATTGAAACTGCCCTGTCTTTTACACTTCTCCACTGGCCAAACCATTCCAACTGAGAGGGGTGACAGATCTATACAAAACACACACACACACACACAACTTCACATGCTGGGCAGCACATTTCACTCCTATCAATTCTTTAACCACATATTATCAGTCACTATTTGGTAAACTCACTACATTGAAAGTGTTTAAGTCATTGAATAAGTAGATAACATTAGTGGGTCATCTGTGAGAAGCAGTCATTTTTCTTATTGCAGATATTTACTGACATAATTGCTTCTTTTTTTTTTTCCTGTTTCATGAATTTCTAAGCTAAATTTTGATTGTTTATTTTTATTATTTTGTTTCTTTTTCAGTATTGTAATAATTATTCTGAGCAAAATGACTTTTATCAAAGACTTAAGGAACATCTAAATTGCAGGAACATATTGATGTAGTCAAGAAACCTTTACAAGAACTGAGATCCAATTGGCAATAAAATAATCTTTGCCAATGGTGCAGAGGACCGGGGTTCAATTCCAGGTCAAGTCATGTCAAAAACTCAACATAATGGTACTTGATGCCACCTTACTTAACACTTAGCATTATAAGGTACAGATCAAGGGAAAGTGGAGCAATCCAAGGAAATGAGTGGCACCCTCCACTACACTTCAGTTTAGTAGCCATGGAAAACAGGTCCTTTAGGTCGCCCTCAGCTCTGTGCACCAATTTTACTTATATATATATATATATATATATATATATATATATATATATATAAAAATCCCAGTTTTGTTTTTTGTTGCTCTAAAGTTAATAATTTACTAAATTTGGTTGTTTTCTCACTTGAATTTTTTTTTTTTTTTTAATTAGCACTGGTTAGATCCAAGTAAAGGTGTGTCTTCTCAATTAAAAGGTGAGTGAATTGAAATTCTTCACAGTCTTCTACCATTGTATTCAAAGGCAAAAAACATGTTCTTTATTTATTGTTGTATTAGAAATTGTTTAACATATATATACACGAGCAAGGATACCTGCATTGGCCATGTATTACAAGTTAACACTAGTAATTTCTTTTTTCTTTTTTTAAAATCAGAAAATAATTAGAGGATGGATACTATTACAATTCAAAATTTAACTTATGTTATTTTAATATTGAAGAACATTCTATTTAAACATTTATCAAAAACTTAGTACATTATAAATATGTTGTCATATTTATAATGTACCGATGTTTATTTGTGTGTTTTTTTTTTTTTTTTGTTTTTTTTTTTCATAAAATTATTTTTCACTTAGATTTTTTCTGATGATTCAACTTTTAGCAACCTTTTTTATTATCTGATCAATTTTGTCTCTCTGAAATTATCTTTTAAATATTTCAAACAACATATTATTCCATTTTTATTTATCATTAAAAAAACTAAAAAAAATATACTGAATAAAAAAATGTAATCGATTGTTTTTTGGCTCTAATTCGATGTTATTAATGTACCATTTAAAGAAAAAATTCTTCAAATGGATAAATTTTTCATTTTTATAGAAATGGAATTTTTTTGCACATATTTGAATGGTTGAACAGTTCTATTCAACCCATAGATGGAATCCTGACAAGTACTACCATTCCGGGTTTGGGTGGACTTGGCAGTAATGACAATGGAAGGGTAGTCAACACACTCTAAAGTTCCAGGATTGGAGCCTCACCATCAAATAGTTTAATGTCATATCCAGGCCACTCATTGAGGGTGTCTTACCCCTCTGCAGAGATGCAGTCACCATATTCTACAGTCCCAGCCAACTGGACTACATGTGTTTTGAGTGGGTCATATGTAAACAACACATTATCAGTAGTGGCTATCACACCCAGTCAGGTATTCTGCTAGGTGTATGATATCTGGCAAGTAATCTATAACAGAACAAAAATCACTGGATCAATAAAAATGTCATGAACCATTATGCTTTTATTCATGCTCCCAGTTTGTAACACTTAAAAAATGCAGACTTAAGTTAAGAGTATTGAGAAGCCCTGGCAAAGATTGTATAAACAAAGTTAACACCAGGGAAATCCCTAATTTTGTCATTTAAGAATTTGATTTTTAATTGCAAATGAAAAATTGTGTGACTCATAATTCTATGATGGTTATCTATCAGCTGTTTTTGCAAATTAGTAAAACTAATGAGCTCAATCCTCACTGAGTGCTTCATACTCATTTATAAGTGAAGAGTTTATTACTTATTTATTAAGTTTAACTTAGTTCAGGCAAGGGATGTAAGCAAGCAACAGAAGAAAAAAAAATAGAGACAGAGGGGGAAAAAAAGTTGCTCAGTTGCCTGACCCAGTTTAAATCTAAAATATTTTTTAACAAGCCTTTACACTTGCATCTTTCTCTCATTGGTTAAAATATTTCAAGGATCTTCCTAATGTTTCTTTGTGCAGACAAAAATCTCAGGAGGCAAAAAATAAACATATACACCCTCCACCTTACAAAAAAACAAAAACATCAATTCTATCAAGTATATACTTATATATTAATCTGAATACAGTGGGGGGGGCACATTTCTGTATATGTACATAATCTAATTGCATGGGTCTGTATATATTCACACAAACACACATTGCAAAGATGACTGCTTGTAGACTAAATGCTGAATTGTCAAGAGACAACCTTCTCTTCATCCTTGTATATTTACCTTCATTCACCAGAAATAACAGCTGGATGGATAAATATCAACATTTCTCTGAGAATTCTATCCAGTTCTACTGATACTTTGGGTAATCAGAGTAGTAATTTTTGTTTGTTTGTTTTTTATGGGTTTTTTTTTTCTGTTTCCTTCTAAGAAATAATAACAAAAAAAGTTATCTACACATTTTCCATTTTAACTTCTACTCCTATTTTCACAAGTCATTAATCAATCACAAATCAATAATGATTTTTAGACTTGAAGTTAAATTACATTTCAGATAAAATAAAAAGTTGATGCAAATGGAAAAGGAAAAAATAAATAAAACTGAAAATTATTTTTCTCATTTTCTTTTCAAGATAAAAAATAATATCGAGAAAAATCATCAAGAGATAAGAAAACATCTGCTTGTATTATTAAATTCCTGGTGTGACATGAGGCATAACCTTTAGATGAAGGTCTCTTCCCACATGATGAGAGCTCCTGACTAAATTTAACCTAAGAATCCTGGGCGTCATTATGTTGATAAGGCCTCATTCGGTTCCACATAAACCCAAGTTCTTTGAATTGACATTTAAAAGAAGCAAATTTACCTCCCATGTTTTGACTTATGGTTCATATTTAGTTCTTTGAAGAATTCATTTGTTCAGTATACAACTATTTTTTTTTGGGGGGGGGGGGAATAAGGAATCTCATCATTTTCACTTTCTATATTGAAATCCTGGCTAGTAATCATTTACTCTACTTTGCACTTCCAAGGTTGGTTGGTTGGGTTTTATGGCATGTCAACCTTTTTACACTTCCAAATCAGAACTTAACAATAGTTAGAAAAACATGCCTTTCAATGTAAGAAACAAGTCTCTCTGCATTTTTTCTAACAGATAGCATTTCCTTATAAACGTACATCATATATTTATATATGTACATCTGATCATTAATTTGTTGGTGAAAGAGAAGGAAAACTAAGCTCCAATCAAATGTCACATCATATTGAATTTGTTCTGAAGGGAACCAGAATAAGTGTCATTTTGGACAAGATCTGATAGACATGATAACTCATGTTATCTATGATAACATGAATCTATGAATATGCATAAGGACTTGAATCTTGCACATGTACACTTCTCATATCACAAATGACCACTTACACAATAGACAAAATGAAGCATGTTCTTTTTGATTCTTTAAGTCACTACAATATCTGTTCAAACACAAGTTAAAACAAGCAGAAAGCAAACACTCCTTTGGCAATACTCTGTAACTATACACTAATAAAAATCTGCAATTCATAGTGATATAAAAATGCTAACATCATTTGAAGATCCATTTCTTTACCTACATGCTTAAGAGGAATGGCTTTCTGAACATCTCGTCTCATCAGTCATTCTAAGTGCATAGATATAGAAGATGGGGGTTAGAGTTTAAGTAGCCGGGAGTTTTTGTTACAATATTAATCAGATACAAATATATTAACAGGAAACAAAATAGTCTACTTTAAAAAGAATTCATGTAACTTTGAAAACATTGTTTATATCAACCTGGACATAATTAAATTTTGTAGCAATTTTTTTTTTTTACTTAATGGCTAAAATGTTTTCTATTTGAAAAAACAAAAAGCTGTTGCTTTTATCCTAATATTGCATTTCTTTTTCAGGGGGAAGTGCATTCACCTTATATTTTGTCGTCAAGTTTTATTCAGCAGATCCTTGCAAATTACGAGAAGAAATTACAAGGTAAATCAACAAATTTCATGACAGTGAATCAGTCCAAGATTCTTTTAAGGAATTGATTAGAACCCTAATATCCATGGAGTACCTCTCTGGAAAATAGCAACCATACAGCCAATCAAGGTTAAATCAGTTAAAAAATGGAAAATGCTGTAATTTATATAATGTAGAAATGAGGATTCCCTGGCAAGGTTGGTTGGTTGGTTGTGTTTTATGGCATATCAACCTTTGATGGTTATTTAATACCAAATTATATATATATATATATATATATATATATATATATATATATATATTGATTTTTAAATGAATAGTTTGTTGGTAACATTTTTAAATGAGCCAAAGCTCATTTGCTTGCACACAGTAAATGGTTTCAAGATTTGCTATGTAATACAAATAATTCAATTTAATATCAGAATACTAAGACAAGTGTCCTGAGTATGACACTAAACTAAATCTGATACTGAGACTCTAGTTCTAGAGCTTTGGGCAATGTGGAGTACCCCTTCGTTGCCATTACTCCCAGGTCCACTCTGAATGTATTGGTAGTACCTGTTATGAGTCAAATAGCGGTATGATTTCAAATAACGAATGATAATCCTTAGAAATGATTGAACAGTTGTGTGTGCAAATTATTCATATTATACAAGAATACTTGACAAATAGAATTACTAATGTTAAATAATAATACTTGAAACAATTTAACGATGTACAAAAAATAAAATTACCTACAAACTATTCTCTTATAAAACAGGATTTGGCATTATATAACCTGCAAGGGTTGATATGCCATAAAACACCAACCAATAAACATTTGCTTTAATAGAATGAAACAAATACGTTTATTCAGTTGCATTGTAAAAATCAAGATTTATATTAAAAGTCAGATTTGCAATTGACATGTCTTAATCTTAACTGAAGCTTATGCACATTACATTCTGCATCATCATAAAATTATCCTAAAATAATGAATAGTTTCAGGGTACATCAACAGCTACACACTGGTCACATAGTTAATGAATATATTTATTAGCTGACATCTTCACACATTCACAGCTGATATACATAAAAGTGAAGACAAAATAAATACAATTTCTGTACCAAAGCTTGGGGTGAGGGTTATATCTAAGAGTGAAATATGGCTGAATTTTTAGATCATCTTTTTTTTTCTTTCTGTTTTTAAGAAATGAATTAGAAATATGATGGAACTACATAAGACCCCAATTACTGTAATAGAAATAGCAGCAAAAGAAAACCTTTTCTTAATCTAACGTTCTTAGATTTTCTTGATTTTTCTAATTGAGTCCATATGATAGCCAATGAAATCCATCTGTTCTTCACAGAGAGAAAGAAAGAACAATTTAGAATTTATCAATGTTGGTTATTTGAACACAATGTGTTTAGCAAAGTAAAGAATATCTTTAAAATGTCTTTATAATGTTTATTTTCACCTAAGGAAAATTATAGAATATATAAGGAGTTAAAAATTACCATTTACTAATTATTGTTTTCTACTAGTGCTCAGAACTATTTAATACTAGCTCAAATACCTATGTAACAGGTCAAGACTTTTAGACACAATATTATTTTGACTTATTTCATTTACATTTCTTAAAAGGTAATATTCACAATACAAAAAATAATTATGATAGATTTTCTTCTGAATCCTTCAATATAAACGATAAACTTCTTTTCCGTTATATGAATTTAACAATTATATTTTTTTTTTTATTTTATGAAGTTAATACTGTCCTGGGAAAATTATTCATGTTCACTTTTTAAGTGTCACATTAAAAAAAAAAAAAAAAAAATTTCTGTATAAAATTAATTGGGACAAAAAATATTTGTCTTAAATCAGAACAATAAGCAATAATGTAATTATTTTATATCACCAACTTGAAAAAGTACAGATAAACTTAAATTTAAAAAAAAAAAACTCTTAGTAAAATAATCATTCACATTTTATTAAAATGTTAATGATTAATTTCTCTATTAGTTGTCTAAATTTCTGAGACGAAGATTGATGATTTTTATCATTAAGGGTTTTCAGACTATTGTCTTCATCTTTATTGTTATTTCCACAATATTTCGGCCAATATGTCCTCCTACTTCAGGTGTTTGTCGAACTCAGGAACCTTCCTGGAACTTCGAACTACATCCTTTATTGAATCCATGGGGTCACCTGTTCTGATTCCGTTAGTCATAACCGGGTAAAAGTGTTAAGTATTCCTGTATTGTTACTCGCCTGTGGAAATAACAATAAAGATGAAGACAATAGTCCGAAAACCCTTAATGATAATTTCTCTATGTTTAGTAACACCTTACAACAATGTAACTTCCTTCTGATTATTCTTAGTAATCTCTTTTTCCAATGAAGAACAACCACTCACTCATCATTAAAAACTTTTTGGTTCAGTCTGTAAGCATATTAAATTTGGTAGCTCTACATCAAACTGTTTATTGTCCTCTCGAGACAGTCAAACTTATTTATTAACAGACATAATTAACCAACCTTAACTTCATATTCTTAAGATATATAAATCAGATCAATGCATGTCAATATTTAAAAAAAAAAAAAAAAGCCAAGTAACATGTATTCTTTTACTTTGTTCTAAGGAACCTGTACATAAAAATAAAGCTCATCTTCAAGATAAATGAAGTGATTAAAAAAATTTGATTCTTTGAACTGAACTCATCAAATATAAAATAAAATAAAAAATTTTTCGAAAAAAAATTATTTTATGTCTTTGAAATGTTTTAATGAGCTAATGATTTATTTTTTCATTCCCCCCCACCACCACAAATTCCTTGTCAACATTGGCAATTAAAATTCAATTCCTATGATGACAAGCACTAATTGTTTTGTTTTTGTTTTTTTTTCTCTTCTAATGATAATACATTTCATAGACAAATATTATCTATCAAGAAACTTATCTTGAAGAATTCAGCATTATTCATTCAATTACTTTTGTTTGCCTCATGTGATGTGATACTAACAATGGTCTGCTAGCTAAGTGACTTCAATTTTCACTGGGTGCTCCATACTTCTGGCCTTGTGCTTAACTAAACTTAAATTACTTATTTCTGTTCTTCCATCTTTTACTACTAATTCCTAAGAGAGTTTTTTTTTTCAATTTTTATTTGCATTTCTATATCGAGCATAAGAATATTATCTATTTATCAGGTGATAAACAAGAATGTCTTTTTGTTACCTCCTCTTTCTGGGTTTTCAGTAAAATAACCTGAATAAAGCAATATCAGTATTTCATGTGACTTTTTGGTTTTTAATTTTCCATCAGTAAAATAAAAACAAAGATAATTTTGATTGTATTAAGATAGTTTATTTGTACTCCCCATTGGTTTCCAAACTGTGTTTCATGGTAGACTGGCATACCCTGAGATGTAGTCATGTGTACCCTAGAAAGTATACATAAAACCAGGATAAAAGAAATGATGCCTATTGCAAAACATTAAACATGATGATTGCCGTGTAAAGACAGCATGAAACCAGTGGTTGCAGGTAAGCATCTATGCGATGAAATATAAAAAGTTTGCCATAATGTTATAGAACACTTTTTTGTGCAGAGCAGGTATAAAAACCTCAAGTTCATAATTACATTTTTTTACAAATGGAAACTTCATGTGGTATGCATTATGATCATTAAAATTCTAAAAGTCTTTTTAATAAGTAAAATCTTAATGTTTGATGCACATAAGTGCAGAGCAATATCAATATTCTTCAAGTATAAATAGGATAATAAAAAAACAAACATATTTATTCAGTTGAATTTAACAGACTCTAAACATGTCTACTACCAGCTCACCTGTGGATCAACAACACACAACTTTGAATCATGAATTTTTATCCTCTTTTATGATTATCTTATTTTATATTTGATAGATCCCCTGTGTTTGTGTATATATATATATATATATATATCACAAATGATTTGTTTTTACTAAATGCCTTAAATTTTTACTGCAAATCCTTTTCATATTTTTCTTTTAGATACTATTTTTTTCTGCAAGTAAAGAAAGACATCTATGATGGACGATTACCGGTCACTTTTGAAGAAATTATTGAGTTGGGTGCTTACATTCTACAATGTGAGTTTTTATTTTAATCAACATTTTTTTTCCTAAGAAACAACAAATCAGAAAGATGAAAATTGTTGCTATTATTCTCTTTCTTGACATATTCAGCTTTTACTTTTTTCATTCCCATTTCTCAGCCATTGCCATATGTCATTAGCAGTTTCCATCTTTTATACATATACACAACTCCTTAAAGACCATTACAATGATTCTTTGTATGTATTTGGCATTCCTTTCATTCTGATCAGTTCTTAAGGTACAAACATATTCTGTAGAATTCTAAGTGATACTTTTGAAGTAAAATGGAAAACACTAAAAGCATGTAACTAAAATGTCAGCCATGTTGTATATTTAAAGAGATAATACCAATCTTTCAAGAGAATGATATTTATTATTTGTAGATTAACAATCTTCATGTCTATCAGGAGCTAGGTAGGACATATTAGTGCCATGACAGTTTTATTCATCTGAACCCAATGTATCTTTCTCTATTTCTTTGTTCCAATGATCTTCCCCCCCCTTCTTTCATGGCCAATTTATATACCTGTACTACATGACCAACAACCCTTTCTTGCTGGGGGCTGGTATAGATGGCATTTCTCAGACTATCATATGACCTTCTACAAGGAACCCAATAAACATGCTCTATTGTCCAAGGGAGACACGTTAGTCTCCCTAAATGCAAAAATGCAAGTTTTTCTGCTTTTTATGTACAATAGTAAAATATTGCATAAATAGCATGGGATTTAACTAGTACATTCCTTTAGATTATGACAATATATGTTATGTCTGTCTGTTACTATATACCAATGTAAATCAGAATCCAATTTTCATTTGTGTAATAATATCAAAATGTTTCAATTTGGAAAATAAAGTAATTTCCAGTTCAGTTAAGCCACCAGATTCAGTTCCAGGTAATTTTTAATCAAGTGTAAATTAATAAAATTCCAATTAAGAACAATAAAGAATTAAGATGGCTGCTATAGTAACAGTAGCAACATCTAAGACAATATCTTAATTTATTTTTTCCTAAACAATCTTGTTTATATATATATGAAGATGCTGATGCTTCTATTTAAGGAATGAAGAGTTCTAATTAGCATTTCCTGATTATATCTAACAAATAATGTTCAGCATAATTGTCATTTTGCTTGTATGTAACCCAGTAAAAAGAGCACAATATAAGTAGACTTTTATTAAAGCAATTTCCAGTCCAATTTGCAACTAAATGATAATTTGGTGGAGTTTGTTATATTTAGATTATTGTAATTTTAGTTATAGCAAATCATTTTTCATATGAATACATTCTTTTTCCTAAAATGTTATCTCTATAAATTTTCCAGCAACCTCTCTTCCTTGATTAAAACTTTAAAATTATTTCTTATAAGTTTTTTTTTTGCAGTTAAAAGTTGTGTTTAACTTAAGCAATCAGCAATATTTTCATCCCAAATATTTATTTTTTGTGGGTACTTTATTCCCAAGAAAAAGCTTTTATTTTTAAAATTTGCTCCTTAACCCAAAAGGTTCAATTGTCTCATTTAGGAGACATTTATAAAAATTGCTGTAGATTTTAGATTTCACTAATGAATTGGCTAGACCTTTTTACATTTAAGAAACTTAAATTATGTTGATATTATTTTTTAAGGCCTCCATATTAATTATTCATGAAAAGGTGAACATTTTCCAGTAGGAATTGGATTAAGGGATATGAATTCTTCTAATTATACACCTGAGATTACCACTTCTAAATGATTTCTCTTTGCATAATGTATCAGTATATTTTTTAATTTCTTTTACAAGGAATGCTAAAAAGTTCTTAAGCCAAACAAGAGAATGGATTTTTTAAAATCTTTTCCAAATTTCTTCAACCATGAAAAAAAAAAACAACATTATGCCAGGGTTGTTAAACTGCAAGATCACCTTTGAACATATTGTGTTCATTTCATGATTTCAGGTTCTTCCTTTCTTTTTAGCACCTCCCCTTTCATATATGTGAATATGTATGCATATCAGATTTAAAGTGAAGAAAAGTATATTCCAAATATCAAGCACTGTCATCATATGGCAGTGCTTGATATTTGGAATATACTTTTGCAATTACAGGTAATATCAGGCTCTATCATTTTTGGTCATCCATACTTCAGCTGTCTAGTGAGATGCTCTAAATTCAGTTATCATTCAATTAATTAATTTTCATCAAATCCTATATTTCTCTTACTGAAAAATTAAAGCACTGCAATTACAAATCTTCACAAAATAAACTGTCAGCAGATATCAGACATGATCCAATTTAAGTTAATTTCAGGTGACAAAAACTGACATTAAAATCAGACTAAAACCTGCTTTAACTACACAGAAGTAAGTAATTAAAAAGTTGGTGACTATAGTCAAGGCTGACCTGAAGGCTCCCTTTTTGATAGCTACTACACCAAGGTGTAGGGGAGGGTGCTACTCCTTTCTCTGGATTGCTCCACTTTATCCTTGATCCTTACCTTATCATGTTGAGTGTTAAGCAAGGTAGCATCAAGTACCATTTTTTGAGTCTTTGGTATGACCCAGGTCTCCCAGCCATTTTTAACAGAATTTTGATATATTGCAATAATTGAAATATTTTATGCAAAAAGTTATGCATGTAAAAATAGGGAAAGGCAGTACAACTGGTGAGACTGGACAAGCTATTAGATCAGTACTCCCACACATCTTTCCTGTTTTGTATTTGTTTCTTTTTCGGACCTGATCTGTGGCTTTAACAGTTTTGACCAAAACCGGCAGCTGATTTCTTTTTAAAATCAAAACAAACTTGGGAATAAAATCATATAACTATATTTATATATTTACCCAACCCCTCAACAAGAGCAAGGTCAATTTTTAAGCAGAGTTTAAAAAGGTTTGAATTTAGAATTTTCCTTCTACTAGACCAGTTGCCATACCAAAGTTCAAGAGATTAGCCTGCCCTACTATTTATCCATAGCTGGAGTGCGAATATTTGAATTCATACCTTTTCCCAAGGGTAGTAGCGCTATGTGAAATGCAAACAGCCTCATCCAGGTTTTAAACTCAGGTTGGTTGGTTGATTTGGTTTGGTTTTATGGCATATCAACCCTTGTAGGTCATTTAATGCAAAAATGTTTATACATATATTCAATATATATGATTTGTAAACAAACACTCTGAAGGTAACAATTTTTAAATGAGAAAGTGATTATTTGTTTGCATACAGTTCAATGGTTTAAAGTATTGCTATTTAATATTTACATTTCAATTTAACATCAGCCATTTGTTTGTACGCAGTTAAATGGATATACATATGGTCTGTAAGTGAATATTTTGTAGGTAGTTTTATCTTTAAAAAAATTTAGAGCTAATTGTTTTCAACGCAATTAAATATTGCTATTGTTTGCGCACACAGTTAAATCAGTAAAGTGGTTTCAAGTATTGCTATTTAACACCAACAATTTTATTCAGCACTACTTACACACAATCAAATGGTTCCAAGTATTGCTATGTAACAACAATAATTCAATTTTACACAGTTAAATGGTTTCAAGTATTGCTATTAAATACTAATGATTATATTCAACATGACTCATTTGTTTGCACACAGTTAAATGGTCTGAAGTATTGCTATGTAACACTAACAATTTAAGATCAGTCATTTGTTTACACACAGTTCGATTTAAAATATTTCTATTTAACCCATAGATGGGACCCTATCAGGTACTACCACACCGAGTTAGGATGGACCTGGAAGTAATGGTGATGAAGTGATACACCACATTCCCCCTAAGCTCAAGGACTGGAGCTTCACCTCAGATGGCTTAGTGTCATATCCAGGACACTCATTGTGTAGGTCTTACCCTTCTGCAGAGATGCAGTTGGCGTATTCTACAACCCCAGCCAACTGAGATGGAATTTGGGTCACTGTGTCCATTTCCTATGACAGTAACGATTACACCACAAGCACAATTTCTCTGGGGTAGAGCATCTATGACACTTCGAGTGAGGTACACAGCTGATAAGTGTCTAAGTTTCTGTAAATCTGTCTCACTGCTACTCATTCTAATCCTGTCTGTGACTTGCTTTAAACTGCAATCAGGCTTGAACTATCAACCTCAACTATAGTGAACAGTAGGTAGGAGAAGGAGTCCAGCTTGGTCGAGCAACCCTCTTTCTCAATCTCCAACTGCTCACTATAGCTGTTCTTGACTTGAACTGACTATTGTCTCCAGCTTCTGCAGAAGATATGGTGGGAAAGCACATGTTTCTGCCTGAAAGTAAAACCCATTTTGACCACCCAGGATTAAAGTCATTTTTTTTTTAAATAATCTTTTTGTTTACTGACCTTTGATCTATAAAAGACATTATCAAAATAATCCTTTAATTTTCATCTTATCCATGTCAAGGAAACCAACTTGTATTTTATTATTTAGAAATCCTCTTCTTCCTATTTTACTTTCAAAATTTACCAACCCAACTTGTTTAGCTACTCTTTTAACATTATTATGCACATACATACATATACACCATGTCTACGCTTATGTATACTCATACAGTCACTCTCACACACACACACACACACATATATACACCATGTCTACTCATACAGTCACTCTCACACACACACACACACACATATATACACCATGTCTACTCATACAGTCACTCTCACACACACACACACACACATATATACACCATGTCTACTCATACAGTCACTCTCATACACATACATACATACATATACACCATGTCTATGCTTATGTATACTCATACAGTCACTCTCTCACACACACGCATATACATACATAGTGTTACGGGTGTGTTTATAAGAATATATATGCAGATAATCCTAAAGTATAAGCTCTTCTGTCTCTAAAAGCACATATTCAGGTGCAATAATGCAGATCTGTGTATATGCATCTGGTATCCATTTGTGCATTACCAAATAAAACTATGTAAGTTAGTTGCAAATCCCCACTGGCTATGACTATGCTATCTTATCAGCTTCTTGCCTGTGCAATCTAATAAATAGATGAGAAACTGACAATTACCAAGTTCTGTTGACTAAATTATCTTAACAAGATATATATATGCTCAATAACTAATACTGAGCACACTTTATTCATTAATATGGCAAACATATATATATATATATATATATATATATATATATATATATATATATATATATATATATGATGTTTGGAATAAAATGTAATGCTATGAAAAAAGGAAGACAATACAGGAAATTAAACTGACATGTTTCGCTATAAGGTTAGTGTATTGAATAAGCTACCCTTATTGTGAAACAAGTTAATGTGACTCTCTGTATCATTTCCTTTTCTCATAATATAGACATGCTGCTGCGGACAAAACAACAGCTGTCATACCAACAAAGTCTTTATCAGATGATTTCTTGGGGGTCAGACATGGTTTCAGTGACAATTGCATCATTACCACTAACCTAGAGCACAATAGTATTTTACGAGATCATCAGACTTATGTCACATTATAAGAATGGCAGATCAAGATGGCGCCTCTTCATAAAATCATTTGTTTTATTTACAACTTCCAGCAATGAAATGTTAAATCAAATCTTATGTTGTCTTATCAATTTAATAATGTGCCAATACACTGAATGAAATTCATATGCAATGTTAGTGTACAAAAGATTTCAATAATAAATCATGATTCAAATTAACATCAAGTATTTTATCATTAATTTAATGTTGTCTCAACTTTTCAACAAATTCAAACTTGAATTATTTAGATTATGTAGATTGTCAAACAACTACCTTTTATATGGGTAACCCATTATAATAAAGAATCCTATTTACTGCAGAGTAGTCCTCAGTCTGCATTTCTCACACTGAGATTGTAAAGCAATTGTAGATCTATTAAAAAGGAGACCAATTTTACTGAAATGGCTCTGCATTGATTTCTGACATGATCTTATTCTACGCCCACATAGTGAGAGCATATCCCACTTATTTGTGACATGATAGCAGTTGCATGGTCTTTTCAAGCAGTCACTAGTCTATCCCCATGCTATCTGACCTTTCTTAGAAGTGTCTGATAAAAAAATATGTACACATGTTGCCAAAAAAAATTAGTAAATAGATCAATAAAAACAGCTTTGTAGTTAACAAAGCCCTCATCAGAAGATGAAAACTCTCAGATCAGGCATAGTTTTGAAACTAAATGTATAATTACCACTACACAGGACATCCTAGTTATATCTTACCATACTACAACTATATAATTTAAATAACCTTTCTTGTTTTTTGTAGATGTAATGTTCTCTAGCCTTCATCAGGTATAATACATCTGCTCAGCAGAATTTTTTTTTGCTTAATGGTATATCAACCCTTGATGGCTATTTAATGCCAATTCCTGTTAATACGTAATTTTTAAGTGAATAGTTTATGTGCACACAGATGAGCTCTGGCTTGTTTAAAAATGAATGATGGTTTCACGTATTGCTATCCAGTACTAATATTTCAATTTAATATTAATCATTTGTTTGCACATAGTTAAATAGTTCTATGGGACCCTACTAGGTACTACCACTCCAGGTCAATGTAGACCTGGGAATAATGACTACAAAAGGTGTAATCTATATTCCATAAAGCTCTAAATGGTTTAGTGTCATATCAGGACACTCTTTGAATGGGGGGGGGGGATCTTAGCCCTCTGCAGAGATACAGTCAGTGTATTCTACAGCTTCAGCCAACTGGTCAATACCAGAGAGAGAGAGAGATCAGAGCAAGAGTCTCTTTCTTAATACAAAACAAAAATTGTTTCAGAGACTTTTTTTTAACACATGGAAATATTTTAAGATCTGTCACTAAAGGGACTCCAAATAGAATCCTGTGAAAAGAAGTCAGAGTTAGCTTGATGTCTATAAGCCAAACCTGCATGGTATTCAACTGTCAAAGAAATATAGATTTCAAAAATAAATGAGGTCCTAACATATGAAGAAGGTCAGAGAATGTAACAGTCAATATACTGTATCAAGTACAAAAAATAGAAGTTTGATTGTCCAAAGCATTGTCTGTTGGTTTAAGAAGACTCATAAACATTCAGACATACTATATATGATAGAGATATTCATCAATTTAAGTAGACTGTACTAATATTTTTATTATTCTATTTCAGTCATGTGTGTGTGTGTGTATATATATATATGAATACATATACAGGCAGACGTGTAGTGAAGCTTTTATATACATGTTAATATTTGCATTCATTATTGGTTTGTTTGTTTTTTTTTGGAGCAGAGGGTTCATTTTTGACAATTAAAAATCCAACACTTTGGGATCTTTTAAATCTGTATATCACTCATTTGAGAAGTCTACATTTTGTGTGACCTCTCCTTTTCAACTTGTTTTTATTGGATCTGCCTTCTACTTCCATAAAAAAATTAAAACATAATACAATAAAGTATAATGAAATTTAGGTCTGCCTGGAATATTTAGGTCAGAGTTTGGTTAACTTTATTTTGAAGAGCTTCAAGCTTTGTCATGCCCATTTATTACATAATTGAGAGTGTGTATGTATGCGTGTGCGTTTTTACTCTCTACCGGCATCTTATTTCAGAATTCACCTGCTGGTGTGTTACCTGACCCTTGCTATGGTTAGATGACAACTATCTTAAACCTAACAAGGCTCTAATTTCATGTCTGAATGAATCATTCCAGATAGAGCCATGCTATTCCTTTCTCATTATCCCATTTGCTACTCTGTTAACCTGTCCTCTCTCTCTCTTGTCCTAATCACAACAGAAGGGAAGGTGGGTGGCAGACAGGTGATGTATAGAATGCAACTTCATCTTTTGTCATGTGATATTCTTTTAGTTGTCCATTAGTGACAATTTACATACACTGAAATAAGTCAAAACAAATATTCTGATTTTTTTGTTTTTATTTTTGGCACAAAGGAACCAAATGAAATATTTTTATTGTTCTATTTCAGTCCAGAATATTCTTCCCCTGATGTCCTCCCACCAAAAAACTATCTTGGACAATGTTTAATTTTACACTAGACACAGGGATGTCAGATTATAATTTTTTTTTTAAATAAGATCTGACAGATATTTCTCCCCCTGTCTCAACTTTGTCAATAAGAAAAATTCTGCTTTAATAGATTCTTAATCTATTTTTTCTGATCTTAGTGTATAGTTATTTTATTTGATAGATTGGTTAAGTTTGTTTAATGGCATATCAACAATGGGTTATTTAATGCCCAAATTTCATTTACTTGTAAATGTTTGATAGTGATATTTGTATTTTCGGTGTCATTGCATTTTTATTTGTTTTTAATCATTTTTTGTTCACAGTTATATGATATCAAGTAGTCCTATTTAATACTAAAAATTTATACACAATTATTTGGTTTAAAGTAACTATTCCTATTTAATAATATATATAGAGAGAGAGAGACAGACAGACAGACAGACAGACAGACAGACCAATGAAGTTCTCTGGAAATGGAAATATTTAACAAATTTCAATCCTTTTCAATACAGGTTTGTTGTTTATAGCCAAAACTGTGATGTTAACAACAGACAAGAGTGACTCTTAAGGTTGGTTGTATATTGTGGAGTAAGGGATCAGAATTAAAACCAACATCCAACACTTGCTGAACCTTTCTCAGAGTACAAAATAATTAGAGAAAAAGGATGAAAACCTCGTTTCTATAGTTCATAATTAGAGAAAAAGGATGAAAACCTTGTTTCTATAGTTCATCACCCTCACAGATTAACTATCTTTCATTGGTTGGTCTTGAAATTGTTATTTACATACAATCTGACTTAAAAGCATTAAGTCTGAACTTTTAGAGTCCAAAAATATAAAGACATCTGAACAACTGATATCAAAGTGATGGAAATGTAGATGAGTTAGTAATGCCCATGTGGAAAAAAATTATGAAGACAATGTTGATACCTTTTAAATAAAGTGTTCTTGGCAAAACACAGGTAATGCAAGTACAGCATCTTCCATTCTTACCAAGTCTAGCTCCACACACCTTGTCCTCCATGACCTCAAATCTTAACCTTGAGATGGATTTTCAGTTTCAGAAATATTTTTAAAAAAATACTATGAAAAAACTTCACACCAAAAGAGGAGTTTCAAAAGTGCTTTGACCAATAACTAATAATGTGATGAAATAAGGGAATTGAATGCTGAGAGAACTATTTTTTAAGAGATTCTATAATTCATTTCTGTCTTGGGAAATAGTTTCAGTGTTCACCAATGGCTCAGGAGACTGGTTTGAAACCAGGTCGAGTCATACCAAAGACTTAAAAATATGGTACTTGATGCCTCCTTGCTTTAACACTCAGCATTATAAGATACTGATTAAAGGTAAGTGGAGCAATCCAGGGAAAGGAGTAAAACCCTCCCCTACACCAAAATGAAGTAGCTATTAAAAAGGGAGCTATCCAGTCGCCCAACTTACTTTTTTATATATATATATATATATCTCATCAAGGAATATTGATAGCACTGGTTTCTTTGAATCTTTCTTGCCACCAGTCTGTCTGCTATTACTCTTAGTAAGTTCTCTAGATGGCATAGGATAACATCATTTAGGCTGAGTACTGCAGGAGAAGTAACAACAAACTCATGTCTTGCTTATCTTACTTGGATGGTTTATGAGATGGGAAGTAAGTGGCTATACAACTACTGTTTTGCTGGGTACTGCATTCAACATTTGATCAAAACAACATACAGTATTCTTGTGAAGTTCCTATCTAGCTTTTACATTGAATATATATAAACATTTTCCTTACATCACAGATTTTACCTTAAGACAAAATTTCAGCACATGTATAACAAACTTCTGTCTCTAATCAGTTCTTGATTACTTTTTGTAGGAAAAATGTTTATCTTGCTTAAGATAACTGATTCTTTTTACTTCTTTTATTTTTTCAGCTGAACTTGGTGATTATAATCCAAAACTACACACAGAAGGTTATGTGTCTGAGTTTCGATTTATACAGCACCAAACTATCGAACATGAACAGGCAATTGCTGTGTTGCACCGGAGACTTGCGTAAGTTTGACATTATTAACATTATATCTAGAACAATCTAACAATGATAACCTGTCATTAGGAGGTGTGTCTAGAGCAGTTTTATAACCTCACAAAACATCAATTAACACCTGCTTTATTTGACATTATACACAGGAAACCTAATAAATTTTTTTTAAATTAAGAAATAAAAATTTGTTTTTGAGGAACTAAAAATATTTTCCTCTAATAACCACTTTTTTTCCATTTACTCTGTTCTCAAAAAACTATATTGTGTGTGTGTGTGTGTGTGTGTGTGTATAATGGGGCCGAAAAATAGAGCATTCATAATATTAGGCTTTAAGGAAAAATATTAACAGTTTTATAACACAAATATATTAAAAAAAAAAAAAAAATTTTTTTTGAATGGTAATTATTTTCCAAAGAACCAAATGTGATTCACATTGTCTTCCTGTCAGTTATACTCACAATATTTTAGCCTTCTGCACGTATCTTTTGTTATAGTCAATAACCTTTAAAAAAATTTTAATTGAACCCTTTATTCAATCCATATCAGGGTAGACTGATACAAGACACATCAAGTCATTGACAATGGAATGAGAACTGTTTATTTGCCTTGTCCTATGGGACAGGGGGAGAAGATAAAAGCATTGGTTAAGAGTTTCTCATTGGGATCTATCTGAAAATTTTGAGTTCAATCCCAGGCCCCAGGTTCCATGGAAAGAAAAACATTAGGACAAAATAACAAAGGCAAATTAACTGATACAAGACATCCTGAGGTATGGTTAGCTGAATGAGAATAATCTACACTTGTAGATTGAATGAAGGATTCAGTTTGAAAGTTGGTGCAGGTTACCAACAATAGTTATATGAAGGCTTCCAAAACATTCTAACAATCAAAATGAGAACAATAGTTTGAGACATGTTGACTCATCTCAGAAATTTCAGCAGATGATGTTATCATTTATATAATCTTACACAATGCATAATACTGCCGGATTACTTATGCCTGAACCCTGTATTTATTTTGTAATGTTTTGTTTTTCATGTCAGTGAGTATAATAAAAAGGAGGTATTATTATATATATATATATATCCCCCATAGCAGAGATAGACCACATCCTCATAAATAAGAAATAGATTAATAACACTTTGAATTGTGAGGCATATTCTTCTTTTGAAGGTGTGTCTTCTGATCACCGAATTGTCACTGCAAAGATACGTTTGAGCCTATGCAGAAATGTGAACCAAACAACCAAAACCACGCACTATGACTTGTCTCTGCTTAGCAATAGAGATATTAGCAATAAATATATGATAACACTAAGAAACAAATTTGGTGCTCTTCGGGAGATATCTGAAAAACTTACTCTGAATGACAAACATGAGAACTTCGTCAATGTCCACATGGAAGCAGCAGCAGCAGAATGCTTACCAACGAAACTAAGAGCCAAAAAGAGTTCCATGGGAGACATTAGCAGTTAAGTAAAAACATGACAATGTGAAAACAGCATCCCTATGTAATAAAAGAAATCCCAACTAATGCCAGTGCTCAGAAACTTAAGGCTGCACAAAGTGAACTAACTAACTAACCCATACCTAAAAGAACAAACAGAATACATTCAAGGCCAGATCAATAAAATTAGACACTTGGTAGAAGATAGACAATCTTAAATAATGTGGCAGACAGTAAATGAAGTGAGTAAAAGGAAGAGCACCTACCTACAGAGCTAAACTCAAAGCTGCCTGCCAAGAAGAATGAATACATTTGTGGAAAGAACATTTCAAGAATCTGCTTGGAAATTTTTTTAATAATCAACTAGACATCAAACTAGGACAGTTTACACACAAGAACTTGATGTAGTACTAACAAAAATTAAAAACAGAAAAGCTGCCTGTCTTGATGAAATACCACCAGAAGTATGGAAGACAAGGAAATTCAATGACATACTGCTTCAAATACTGCAACACCTTGTATAACCATAACACAATAGACAGATGGACAAAAGGCTGCATCCTCCTTTTTGCCAAGAAAGGTGACTTTGGAATTGCCAAGAACTACTGAAATATAACCCTTACCTCCATTATGGCTAAAATTTATACTCGACCACATCGAACCAGAAATTGAGAAAATTCTTTGGAAGAATCAAAATGATTTTCAGAGAAATCAATCCACAACATCACAAATTCTGACATTCCGTTGAATTTTAGAAAGAGTTTGTGTAAAAAATCTCGAGGCGACACTCTTATTTGTAGAGTTCTCCAAGGTATTTGACTCCATACACAGAGGGAAGATGGAGCAAATACTTATTGCTAATGGTCTCCCCAAAAGAAACTGTCACAGCCATAATGATTCTCTATAAAAAAAAATTTTAAAAAAAACTCAAGTAAAAGTTCACTTACCCGATGGAGACAGACTTCTTTGACATTGTCACTGGTGTTCTGCAAGGAGATACATTAGCCCCATACCTGTTCACAATCTGCCTAGACTACGTACTTTGAATCTCCATAGATCTAATGAAAGAAAATGGCTTTACACAGATAATACCCAGCAAAAACTATTACAGATTCAGACTATGCTGATGACATAGCGCTTCTGGCAAATACACCTTGCTCGGGGCGAATCTCAGCTGCATAATCTGGAGCAGGCAGCAGGTGGTATTGGCCTCCATGTCAATGGATACAAAATGGAGTACATGTGCTTAAATTAAAGAGGAAACATTAAATGGTGGTTCTCTGAAACTAGTAAACAGGTTCACCTACCTTAGAAGCAGTATCTCATCTACAGAAAATGACATCAATACACCATTAGCAAAGTCATGGACAGCTATTGACAGGAAGTCAGACCTATCCGACAAAATAAAATGCAAATTTTTCCAAGCAGTGGCCATGTGAGTACATGGATGCTGACTAAGTATATAGTGAAAAAGCTAGATGGCAATTACATTAAAATGCTACCCATAACTGATTGAAAAACAGATATATTTGTGCAATTCTTTATGGCATTTTATTAGCTAAATGCATCAATCGTGAACAGTAAGGAAATAGTGTGGGCCAGAAATAATAAAGAGAGCTCATTCTTTATTATTTGGAATTTGTGCTGTTTGCTTTTTTTGTCATACATTAACAGTCTTCCATCTTAATTTTTAGTTCCATTTTAACACAAGTCAAAATACAAAATAATATTAACAAAGATTATGATACCTAAGTAGAAACCTACAAAAAAGTATTTGAAAATTCATTTATTCAATTGTCTTTAAAGGTTAGCTGCAAATGAACAGAAAATTTGTGGGGTTTATTTTCTTTTTTAGATGCATTTTTACAAATGATAAATTACCATTATGAATGTTTTCAAACTGATTTTTTTTTTCATTGATAACATTAATTAGAGTCAATAACAAATTGTTTAACTAATTAAAATCTTTCTTTATATTCTTGGTTTTTTTTTAACCAATTCAGGTTTATAATTAATTGCCTTACTCAGTTTATACATAAGAAGAAGGCTGAAGAAGGTATCAGCTGAAATGTTTTCTTAATATCACAACTAAGAAGTTCAATTGTCTAAACAATTTCTTGTCTGCTTTTTCTTTATATTTCTTCAATGTTGATGTTTAAGTTACTTAAAAATTATCTTAGCTTTGTTTTTTTTTTGCAATACAAAAACTCTCAAAACATTAAATATATTGTGTATGTTATTTTGTTTATCTGAGATTTCTGATTTTACTGAAAATTTTACAGCAGATTACATCAACAGACTTTGCCAACTTTTTGTGGTTTCTATAAACAAATAAATATTGCTCTATTTTAACAACATTCAAAATTGCTTTGACTTGTCCTTATATAAATTAGATGCAATAATATTTGCAAGTTCATCATCCCTCAGCAGTTTAGTGCACTGGACTGCATACAATATAGGTTAAAATTATATCATTAACGCTTGATTGATGATCCTTCACTAGAAATTCAGTCAAGGAAAAGAACATTTCTGATATCAAGATCAGATTAGATTGAATTCCTTAATCATCTGATGTTAATAGCTAAGTATTACTCTTAAATAAGGCAACGAAGAAAGCAAACAGCAATCTCGGGGAATTAAAAAACTTACAAATTATAATACCAAGTATCTTTGGACAAGAAATGGCTCAGATTAATTAAGAATAAAACCAAAGATTTGGAAATGTCCAAAGTTATAGCATTAACTCAATTTGTGGCTCTGATGGAAAATAGTAGGAAAATTTAGTCTTGGAAATCTAGGTTGTGTAAAGCGTGATCACAATATTGATAAAAACTATTAATAACTTCATTTTAAATAACATATAAAACTACTTCAAATGTAAAACCAAAGACAGACTAATCACATGATAATGGAATAATTATTTATGTTTGCTCAGCACTTTAATTTATTGCTAAATTTCTTGCTGTTTTAGTTTTTAATCAAATGGTTGGCATTCTGATTATATAAATGTATATGCGCATGTAGTAAATAAATTGATACCAAAGTCAGTGCTTATCTATCTATTATTATTATTAAGTAGCTTTTTATAATGTCTAACAATGCACCATCTAAAAATTAAAAACAAGTAGATTGATTATTATCTACTGATCCCAAGTGTAATTGCTTTCATAGACCAAATGAAAAATCTGTGACAAAGGTCTGACTGTTATAAAAACTATCTTTTCTCATGTTCTGGAATGTCAAAGAATACAATTTTCTGTTTACATACCTACTGGTGACATTTTATTTGCTATGAACCTAGTATGAAAAGAGTTAAATGCTGAAAGAAAACACAAGTCAAAATTTAGATATGTCAAAAAAATAAAAAACTGAAGTTGCCAAACTTGACCAAGACAGAAATATTTCTCTTCTTTGACTAACAGAAAACTTACATGTTGAATGTGTGTTGAATGCCAAAACACAATTGAAACTCTTCTTTTGTAAAGCTGTGCCATCTTATTTATTGTTCTGTGTCCTCAAATCTCTTACCCTTGAAATGACTGTACAGAGCCAGGTGTGGTATATATGGAGGGTACTACACTCGTGTTTGACCAAAAATGTATTGAGAATTGCTACTTGCTCATCTAAATGTCTAGTTCCCATCACTTTATTCGTTAAGATACACAACTGTGCACATGATACCTTTCAAAATTTTTAAATCAAAAAAAGATAAGACTATGTATATCACAACTTGTATAAAGATTTCATTTTGGAAAAATGGTCAAATTAATGAGATACTTATCTGAAAAAGAGACAGGAAAATTTCATGACGGAAAATGAAATAAATTGATAGAAAAGATGTAGAATGATTTCCAAATTTTGAAATCTTTCATATGAAGTAGTTTTGAAAAGTAAAGTCTTTTCTTCTCATCAACAGCCTAAAATACTCAGATGAGTCAAAAGTTTTGCAATATTTTGATAGTACATATTTGCTTTATTCTTTAAGTTACAACAAAAGCAGCTAAGTATTCAAAATAGAAGCTATCGTGTTGCAATGTCTGAAGTCATCTTTCTTCTAGTTCTTTGATCCCATGCTGATACAATCTATGAACTAGAACAAGTGATAATCCATATAAGTTAGGTCCGGACTATATGTAGCGTATGGCATCAGTTTGACTCTCAAGTTCCTGAAGTTTATTCTGGTTCGTTTGAATTGTATGAAATCTTGCTGTGGAAAAGCTCACTTTCTGTCAACCAATATTGGGTATTTTTGCTGCACCATAGCATACTTCCGCTTCAACTGTTTATTCTGGACAGTTGAACCATTAATGCCAACATGAACTCTAAACTCGTAGTGAACAATCGGTTAGATATTTTGGCTTAATGGCATATCAGTCCTAAATGATTATTTAATGCCAAATCTTGTTTATACGTGATTTTAAGTGACTAATTTGGTACTATTTGAGCCATAGCTTTGGAGATATGGGGGTTCATGCCTTTCCCAAGAGTTGTATTGAATTACCCCCTTCATAATTCCACCAGACACAGAGCACCACTTTGTACTTGAAACACAAATATTGCAAAACTTTTGACTCACACAAGTAATTACAGTTCACCTTAAAGAAATTCAGAAGAAAACTGAATCACATAAAAGGAATACAGTTATCAGCATTAATTAAAAGTCTACTTATTCAGAAAATTGGTTAATTACCAGTATCAACCTTGCATTTCCTTAGACGTTTTTTTTTTATTGTATTTAGTGACTATAAGATATTTTACTTTTTATTTCAGTGGTCAAGTCCCTGCTGTTGCTGAGTATCGGTTTCTAGACAAGGCCAAGTGGCTGGAGATGTATGGAGTGGATCTCCATCCAGTCAAGGTAGATCAAATAATCATTAATTATAAAGAAAATTAAACACTAACTATCATTAAGTTCTCTTTAGTTGCAAAAGTTACTTTTATGAAACCTTTCAAATTTGATTGCATTCATTCCACTCTTTTGATCAAGAGAACATTTTTCTTGCAAAAACATTTACTCTACAAACCAAAAAAAAATGTTAGTTTTCATGTGAATCTAAAACCCAAAAGATTTAAATGGTACCTTCTTAGTAGAGATGATGACTTTTACTCTTGGGACAAAGGTTGCTTAAAAATAAAGGGGCTGCCGCTTGCAAAGCCTTATCTGAGACCATCCCAGCCACATCTGCTCTCAAGATATTTGCTTAGTATCATTAAGTTTTTTTGGAGTGGGGCTTATATACAAACAGATATTCAACTGATAATTCATAACAGATTGAAGACAAAAGATCTTTTCTTTTCTACAGTAAAAAAAGAATTTTTTTCTTTTATTACTTGCAGTTGGGATGTTAAATTCCATCTTGATATACTTTTTTTATTTGTTATGCAATAAATTCAATGTTTTGTTGTGTGTGTGGATGTGTTTTTGTTTTTTAGTAAGAGGTTATTGTAAAAATGTGGATATTTTTTCAGTCTTTGAATTATTTTAGAATTACTTTATGATTTGATTCGAGACAGAATGTCTGGGAGCAACATTTTGATTTACGAACACAGATACTACATTGATCTTAAGCCAAAGTATTAATTCATATGTTGATAACCTTTTGTTGAACAATTAAAAAAACTATCATGCTAAACTACATTTGATGATGAGACTCCAGTTCTGGTCAACTGGAGAGTGTGTTTAGTCCCTTTTTCATTGCCATTATTCCCAGGTTGACTGACCTGAAATGGTAGTACTTGTAAGATTTATTTTAGATAGGACCCTGTTTAAAAATTATTAGTTTTAGATAGAAATACTTGAAGTTATATACTTGATACTAATCATTTGTTTGTACACATATTTATCCAAACCCTGGCACAAATAGGATGTTACATAATGTCAATTCATACAGATGGTTTGAGTTCAGAGTTTTCCTTCTCCTAGACTGGTTGCCTCACTAAGGCTAAAAGAAACCTGTTTGCCCTACTATTTACCCATAGCTGAAGGGATAACAGATGGATTCATACCTTTCACAAATATATTAGTGCAAAGTAAAACATGGTCTTATCAGGATTTGAACTTGGAATGCCAATTCCATTCCTTGCAATGATAACCATTACATTAAGCACACCATATTAAGTAGGAATAATTATTTGAACTGATATAATTGCTTACAAATTATATAGTGTAAAGTACTCCTATTTAATACTAATAATTGTGTAGAAATTATCTATATTAAAAATAGTTACTTAAGGCTGAAATTATTATTAGTAACTAGAAACTATGTGATAATAAAGTTAAAAGCTATAATATATAATTAAACATTACTGGCAAAAATAAAAGACTGACTTCAGCATTGAATAACCTAACAAGGGTTGACATGCCATAAAACCAACAGTTAGCCCACTTTTATTATCAAGACCATCTTAGAAAATAGTAACACTAAAATAAATAGCATATGACAAACTAAGTTTCATTATTAAAGAAAAATACATTAAATAAACAAGATAGCAAGATTAGTAGAAAGATTATGATCAGAGCTCAGGGTTGAAAAGGGGTATCCAGGAAATTCCTAGCATCTCAGCAGATGTATTTCAATATTTCAAGACTAGCATTCACTTTTTGTTGAAGCCTTACAACTTGTAGCATAAAACTGGATAAAAAACATGATTAATAATAAAGAGAAGAAAAGGAAGCCTAAAAGAAATTGTCCTGCCTGATAAAATTTCAGTCTAGGACACTGATCCTGACTTTGTCTAAGATAACAGCCAAAGGTACAAGGACATCTGAGGAAAAAACTTGAGAAAATCCTTTTTAAAGAGTCGACTTAAGTGTCTTTAATTAAAACTTTACTTTTCACATTTGGATCTACTTGAACTATAATCCTTCAACTATCAGTTGTTCACTAACAGCTTGTTTTCATCTTCTTTCCTCAAATTATATGATGGGTTCCTTCCTTTAGTAACAACCTCCAGAAGCCAAAGAAACACACAATTTCACCTTTTCTCTTAACTCTTCAATGCCTTTACTTAAATAGCCAATGCAATACAAAGTAGGAGTTTGGAAAGGGAGATAATCTAACAGCATAAGGTAATTTGTTAATTTTGTATGCCACAGTCAAAATTAGCAAAAACACAGTGTTAAAAGCAGTTGTGGTCATATTCTCAAATTTGATTTTACCCGTTTTTTGTTTTTTTTTCTTTGGTCTTCAGGGTGAGGGCAATATGGAGTACATGCTTGGCATAACACCTACAGGAATAGTATTACACAAAAATAAGAATAAAGTTGGCAATTATTTCTGGTAAGTATTCACTTGAAGTTTAAAACCAAAACCTAATCAGGTTGGATACAGTAATGCCAGCAACAGCAGAATATTTTTTATTCACTTTTTTTTTTTTTCTTAAGTTGAAAATATAGTATCAACATGACATTTAATCTCAAGTGTATGCACAGGTTTTTAACCATCAATTATATTTTTTGCAAATTGCTGATTTTTATCAGTCATCCCTTCCTGCATTACTCAAGTATCTTATCATTTCAAGATAATCTAAACATTTATTTTAAAACTGAATCTTTTTAAGGTTGGAAAGCTACAACATTGAAGGCTTACATAGCAAGAGAGATATAAACTGGAGATTAAAAAGGAAAAAAATGAGCCATCTTAGAAAATCCATCTAATTCTTGCTTGTCTTCCTCCAGAGAACTTTCTGTTGAGTCACCGTATACAATTACCGATATTTATGCCGTGGCAAGACAGTTGTACTATCCCACTTATTTTTCTGTTTTCTCTGGTTCACAAAAATTATAAATCGTTTTCAGATACTACTCCTCTATTATTTTACTGCTAGTGAATGTTTATGAAGACAAACAACTCTATCAACATTTCTATTATTATTTACTCAACAAAAACTGTGTCACTCAACAAGTGCTGACTAAATACCAATAAAAATTTTTTTTTAAAAAACACATCTAATAATTCTCCAGCTTTCTGGTAAGTATATCAGACAATTAAAAAAAAGAGACAAAAAGAAAAACCATTTCTTTTCTTACATTTTTGTATTATACAGAACTGAAGAAATACATAAATCAACTTAAATATTTTAAATGAATAAAATACAGTCAATACTTCTTACGGTGTTTTATAATGTTTGAAACTATTCTTCATTGCCACTTTTGTAATCTTCTGTGGTGGGGGGTAATTTTGGCGATACTTAAAATCTCTTCACTCTCTGATGGTGAATACTGAGTATGAAATCCTAAAAAATACTAACTTGCAATGTTACATTTCCCATCTATTTTGCATACACAAGTGTCTCTCTACTCATCACACATCTGAGCTCTGACTGACCCCTATTTATATATCCACTATTTCTAGTCAGTGAACTCCACTAGTACGTTCCATTTCAACATTTGTGTTTGTAGGTCACTATTGGCATATTCTTCTACACAGCATTTATGTATATTAATTGTTGAAGGCACTTCTGGCCAGCTTGGTTCCTTCCTGCTTTTAAAAATTAAATGACATGTTTTGGGTGCTTTCTTTTCAGAACTTCCTCTATTCAGAGAATTAGTCAAATTTGAAATATATCAAGAAAGATGGTCCAATCTGCTACATAAGAAAATGGTCAGACTTTGTTCTGATTTTCTTTCAGTTGATGCTTACATCATTGAAACCATTGTATTTATACAATAGACAGGATCCCCCCACCCCATCTAATAAAAAATAATTTCAAATTTCACAAATTCTCTTAAAAGAAGTTCTGATTGAAAAGCAACTGAAATCATTTTGTGAAAAATTTTTTTGTATTTTTACAAGCAGGTCTCTGACTGGCCAGAAGTGTCAAAGGTCAAGGTGATAAAGCCAGACAAATATTAGGAAACAAAATTGGCAAATTACTATAACATTAGTTAGTATTTTTGTTTGTACCAGTGTTTGATAACTTTATTTATCTATGACTTTTAAATTTGATTAAGATTTAAAACTTTCCCAAAAAATGAGGTTACAGAAATCAATATCCCTTAATGTATTTTAAATTGTGAAAATGTTGGAATTCTTTTTATGAAGTTCATAATTATATTCATTCTAATTTTCTTTTTTTCTTTGATGATGATTTCAAACATGCATTAATTTGAGATTTCTTTTTCTTTATAGGAATCTATTGTTTCTTTTTTTCCTATTTTTTTGCATTTTCACATTCTGTATTATTAAACTTTAGGCCAAGAATAACAAAAGTACGTTTCAAAGACAGAATATTCTCAATAAAAGTGAAAGACAGAAATGTAAGTTCTTTCATCTTCAAAGCCTTTTTTCTTTTTTTAAATTTGATTGTTAACATCTCTTTATGAATCTGAATACTTAATATTCATAAAACAGGATGAAAAAATATGCATCCTTTATGAATCTATTTATCAAATGTGTTAAAACTTTGCAATTTCATATGTAATCCATCAAATTCAAAAAGTCTATCTTTGGTTAGATTTACACATTTCACATTCATCAAATGTTGTTGTTTTTTTACATTTAACTCCTCTTTGAATTCTATGAACACAAAGATTTAGTTAGCAAATTTCCTATGACTATTTTTCCAGCTGACAAAAAATCAAAACTTGACAAACTCATGTCATTTTCTTTACATCTGCTATACAAGCAATAACTATCAAAGAGCCATAAACCTTTTGACGACATTGTTTTTATGAGATTTTAATAAATGTCTCCAAATTTCATCGACAAAGTAGATCTTTTGTTTGTAAATGTAGACAGAAACTTTCATTTAAAAAGATAACAATAAATAAAGCCAGTTGAAAGAAAATATTTCCTCATTCTTAAATTTCTTTGTAAATATCCAAAAAAATAAAATCTCACATTAACATAAATTGATGTAAGTAACCTAAATTTATTTTCTTTATATTCAAATTAGATTATTTTTATCAACTATATAAAAATAATGGATATATTTGCATATTTATTTTTCAAAGAAAGAAATACCACTTACAACACACTATTTACAGAGTCAATCCAGTTTAACTCCTTGTGAGGTAATGGTTACATTGTTAGCTGAGCAGACTATTACTATTGTTCTAAGTTTGACTTCCACTGTGTCTGCTACACTTGTATTTTAATATACTTTTCCAGTTTGAGGTTTAATTATAAAAAGATATAATTTTACTTTTATTAGATTTTAATAACTATTCAAAATATCAGTTTCATATAAGCCTTCATTTTGGAGACTATCAAGCCACAAGTCAATAAAATGGCATTTGACTATTTTATTTGAATAAATTTCATTGTGATAAAAATGATCAGTTTAAATGGTTATGAAATTTAATTGGACTAGCATCTTCATCTTCATTATTACAGTTATAACATTTTGGCTCTAATACAATCCATGCTGGTAGTCACCTAAAGAAAGATGTCAAATACAAAAGGGTTACTATGACAGATTTTTCTCATTCCACTGTCCAATGTGGGGAGATATCTTGTATGTATTTACACAACATCTGCCACAGGCAGAATACAACACAAGGTCAATTTTTTAACTCAAGTATAATTGGTTTGAATTCAGAGTTTTCCTTCTCCTATACTGGTTGCCTTACCAAGGCTAAAGAACCTAATCTGAGAGATATTTGTATCAATTAATTCTTTCTTGTTGTCTTTCTCTTCCGTTGAACGAGAGTAGGTGACTACACCACCAAACCCATGGATTAAACTTATGACTATTATAACTACTTCCACAACTGATACCTAGAGTAGGTCAGAGGATACAACCAAAATTTTGTGACTGTAATAACAACTAAAATAAAGATACTAGTCCAAGCTCATGAATAAAAGGATAATTCCTTATTGAATAAATTTTTAAAAAAATTAACAATTCTGGATTTCTAAATTGTTTTTGTTTCTAACCAAATTGTAAATTTTCTTAATAAATTCTTTGACTTTTTTTCTTAGAATGATGAACATTGGTATGCTTTTGAATCTCCCAATAAAGTGGCATGTAAGCACTTATGGAAATGTTGTGCTGAACATCATGCTTTCTTCAGGTAATTCTACATTCAACAAAACATTAAACAAATTAAATAGATTTTTTTTTCTTTTGATTTACAATAACTTGCAAAAGTTTGGGAAAAAAAAATGTGATGTTTGGGTGGGGTTTCCAATCTAAAAATATTGCATTCTTTAATTATATGCAAAAACTTACTAGATAAGAAACATGTATTAACAGCATTTGAAAAAGTTGGATTTAAAAGGAAAAGATTTATTTTTTATTACTCTACAACCATTCCTGCAGATAAGGAAAAACCTCCTTTTTATAAAATGCCTCAGGTATGATAAACTGCACCCAGTGAATATGCACGCAAAATTGAAATAATCTTGTGTTTATTAATCTTTTTATTTTAGCATACTTCTTACTCTGTTGCCATTACTCCAGAGTGGTAGTACCTGTTAGGATCCTATCTATAGGTCAAAGTGATCTGTTGAAAAATCATCAGTATTACATAAGAATACTTGAAACCATGTAACTGTGTGCAAGCAAATTATTATTATTAGATCGTAACTTGAAACCATGAAATTACAAAACAGTAACTTTAATATAAAATAACATCAGTGTTAACAAGTCATAAAAACCAACCTTTATATAAAGGTTAGAACTACATTTTTTTTTTTTTTTTTTTAATGGATTCAGGATCATGATATCAAGTTCTTGGAAAGTCTGATCTGATTACTAAATCTCAATCGAATAGAGTTATTCAAGCAGAAGAAGTCAGCTAAAAAAATACTTTTATTGTAATAAGATAGTCAAGAAATATGTATTTAAAAATTAAGATAAAAGAAATACAAGTTACAATTGATATTAGTTGATAATAAAGAAATGAAGATACTATTACTAGTTCCTAACCCTTCTTAAACTGCACAAGAGAGGAATCCAGAAACAATTGATGGTGATGTGCATGGATTTACACCCTGAGATGATGCTGACAGATTACATGTTACAAGAAAACATGGAAAAGGAGAACTTGCCAGCATTTAGGAATGTGAAGATGTGATAATTTAGAAATTTCAAGAATAAAAATAAAAGAACAAAGAGAGACTAATTACAACAGCCAATAACAGCAACAACAAGCACAAAAACAAGCAGGAGTTATTAAACCATAAAGAGAAAAATATGAAGAAAAACTACTTGGACACTAAAGAAAACAAAAGGAAATTTTGCTCAGAATGATTTGGATATGGCTGTGCAAAGGAAACCAAAAAAGAGAAACTGGATCACTATTAATTGTATCCCAAATTAATGCCATAAGAACTAAGCTGAGTGGAGAAATTAAACAATTAAACAGTAATCTACATAAGCAAATGCAGCAAACTGAAGAACTATAAGAACAAGTATGACCAAGTGGAAAAGATCATCTATGGGAACTGTGCAAGCAATAAAACTTAAGCTATACTGACAAACGGTACAGGCCCAAATAAGAAACTATCAAGAAAAATAAGATAAAATTCTTAGGGATTTGGAGATAGAAATAGATCACCCAATCCTGGCCAGAAGACCATATCTAGTTGTAGTCAGTAAGAAGAAAATAACTTTATAATTTCCCATAAATGTACATACATTAAATGTATTAAAATAATCTACTCAAACAGAAAAATATTTGCTGAACAAGAGATTAACAATTCAGACTCTACAGATAACTCAGCAAGAAAAAAGATTTGTGGGCCACCTCACCAAGGAGAAATACCAGAATGAAAAGATC
Source organism: Sepioteuthis lessoniana (assembly GCA_963585895.1). NCBI lineage: Eukaryota > Metazoa > Mollusca > Cephalopoda > Myopsida > Loliginidae > Sepioteuthis > Sepioteuthis lessoniana. Next base: position 4,221,184 of record OY757916.1, on the reverse strand, counting down.
CAACAGTCACCTTTGTGATCATGAGATCAGGTGGGTGTGTAATAACTTTCACTTACCTGAAGGAAAGAGAACTTGCTGCTTCGTGTATCTTTCATCTAAGTGGCTATTTGTAAAAGAGAGTACATGTGCAGGTTCGAATTCTTATATGTTACTAACATATATGAATATACAAGAGTCATTGGGTATATAAGAAATCATCCAATGCCACAGATGAATTGACTTTATCATTAACTGTTGGAATCTAATTTTTAAAAAAATGCTTTCACATTTTTCACTTTTTTAGACAAGAAACAAAAAATATCCCACAGAAACTCTAACAGATGCGGGTACACAGATGATCTCAAGCTTCTTGCAAATACACCTATTCAAGCCAAATCCCTATTCTATAGCCTGAAGCAAGCAATAGAAAGCATTGGCTTCAACATGAGCACAAATAAAACAGAGTTGATGTGTTTTCAAACAAGAAGGAGCCATCTCCACTCCAAGTGGCAAGCTTCTGAAATTAATAGACCAGTTCACATACCTCAGCAGCAATATCTCATCTACTGAAAGCGATGTCAAAATACATCTAGTGATAGCATGGAAATCTGATTTCTCTGATAAAATAAAACAGGATTTCTTCCAAGCTGTGGTTGTGTCAGTACTACTATATGTATGCACCATATGGACTAAAACAAAATGCATTGAAAAAAAGCTAGATGGGAACTACAGAAGAATGCTTGATGTTGTCTTGGAAAAAATCCTGGAACCAACACTCCACAAAACAGCATATGTAAGGCCACTTACCAACCATCTCACAAGCTATCCAAGTAAGACAAACAAGAAATGCTGGGCACTGCTGGAGAAGTAGGAAAAACTTGTAAGCAACTTTTTTTATGGACTCATATACATGGCTGCACCAAGGTTGGCCAACCAGCAAGGACATAGCAATGGACAAGAAGGAGAGATGGCAAGAAAGAGTCAGGGAACTCCATGCTATCAGTACAATTTGATGATGATTACCACAATGCTTTGCTCACATGTGAGAAATCATCACACTGTTCCATTTAAACTGAGGACAACTTCGGTTTGGGAACTGATGTATCCAAGATAAAAACAAGAGTCAACTGACAGTCACATCTGCTTCATCTTAAATCAGAATTAGCCACTTTGCTGTTCCAGCAGAAAATAGTGTAAATTTAAAGGAAAGAAAAAATTGGATTAATATCTTAACCTTGCTAGAGAGCTAAAAATGTTGGAGAACATGAAGATCACAGTGATACCAATCGTAGTAAGAGCCCTTTGAACAATACTGGAGAAACTAAAGATCAAAGGAAGAATAAAGACTGTTTTTTCTTTTGTTTTTCTTTCTAACATGTAACATGTTCTTTTCTTTGCTCATCATCAAAATGGAATGGACCATTATTTGCCTGAGGTGATGGCAGCATGTAACACTCAAACACATGAGTTTACCTTATTCAATTGATATTATAAATAGATTAAAATTTGATTATGTAGATAAATTATATATACACACAAAAACCAAAAGGTGTCTGAGAAAATCAGACACTATTCTCTGGGACTTTCAGATACAAACTCAAATCTGGCTCAAAAGACCAGACTTTGTGTTAACAAGAAAAGAACTTGTCATCTAGTGAATTTTACCATTCCAGCAGACCAGAGAGTAAAAAAGAAAGAAAATGAAAAGAGAGGCAAATACTTGACTTATGCCAGCAAGCTGTAGAATATGAAACTAGCAGTGATATCAATTGTAATTGGTGCCTTTGGAATGGTCACCAAAAGCCTGGAAAAGAATAAACTGGAGATCTGAGGAAGAATTGAAACCATGCAGCCTACAGCATTTAAGATCGGCTAGAATATTCAAATGAGTCTTGGAGATCTTAGATTTGTTGTCACTAGAACTTCACTTAAAACTCATATGAATAACTCAGTGTGAAAATAAAAAGAAGCATTCCTTATCAGTTGTATTCAATAAGACTTACTAAAAGAGAAATTGCTACCCAAATACACACACGCTGTGTGTGTTTATTTCCCTCAGTGCCAACTTACATTGGGTATGAAATCTTCGCATTTATAAACATTCCTGAGAAAGTGTTCACCTTTTGCTGTTAAGCACTGTCCCAAAAGATTTACTTTATTGTTTGATGTTGTGCACATTTACAGAAAATTTTTCAGATGTAATTTTGGATTCAAAGCACTGACGAGTTGAAAAAAAACAAAAAAAAAAAACCTCTCTTGTTGACTATCTCTCTCTCTCCAAGCTGTGTTTGCCCAGAGGCAAAGAAGTTGGAATGAGAATGTATGTTGATAGGTAGCGAAACAGACCTATTTCTTTTTATAATATAGATAGAATCTAGAAACAGAAAATATAATCAGGTTTTTTACTTGGTTTTGTTCATTTTTTCCTCCTTCTAAATTTTCTTAATGATGGATATATTCTCACTTATCTCATATTTGTCTACTTGGAATATTTACAACATCAATGATATGTTTCATTTGTTTCTTCTTTTTTTTTAGGTCTTGGTTAGGTTTCTTTAATGGCATTTCAACTCCTTACGTGTTTTAAAATTCAACTTGATTCAAAATCATTCTAAGTATCATCTTAACATTTCACTCAAAAAAGGGACAGCCACCACCACTACTCTGAGTCTAAGAGGACATGGCAGTAATGAAAAAGTGAAATGTCTAATTTTGATCTATGATAAAGCCAAAATGTCCATTTTTCAGCAGCCATTTTTGGATTTGAGCATTTCATAAATTTTCTATGAATGTAACTAGATCAAATTTATCAAAATAAAGACTTATCTCGTAATGACATTCATTTTAAATCAAGTGCTGTCAACCATTATCAGAATCAATTTTGATTAATATTTTCATTCAAAAAACTTAAGAAAAAAAGCAGCTAAAAAGAAAAAAGAAATAGCTGTCAAAATTCAAAGAATAGAAAATACTACTCAAAATTACAACTAATAGTAACACTTGGTAATACTTCATTGAAAAATTATCTAAATAATGCTAGTAAATTCTACTAGTATCAAAAAACAGCAAAAATAATTATTATTATGGTACTACTACTTTTTTTATCATATCATTAATATAGAAACTCAAAGTTTAACGTTTCATATCTCTTCTTATAAAGAATGTGTGATAAAATTTCATTTCATCTCTGTCTTTTTTTTTTTTTCTATCAACAGTGCTCGAACCGAAAGAATGATGAAGGAAAACCAACACAGCCGTGACCAGCCTGAGGTCAACAGAGTGGCCAGTAAAAAGCATCAGAGACGATCACATTCCGATCCCAAAATTAGTGGTAAGTGCACATTCCTGAAGCCAGGAGTCACTTTATGAATGCTTTGAAATAAAAAGAGAAAGATGAAAGAGGACTGAATCAATAGCTGGTATTATTTGACCTTGGCATAAAATAGAATTCTGAATCTTTTCAATCTATGCTACTCAACTGCTTTAGCCTTTTCGCCATTTTTTATACAAATATTCTGAGTGGACGAGATCCATTGTAAGAACAATTCTATCTTTATTGCTAAAGGTCAGTAGTGTTCTAATCTTCTCTGTACAAAATGAAAAAGCAAAAAATGATTCCTCCATGTAATTATAAACTAACTTGAAATATGTTTGTAAATACTAGGGTGAGTCAAAAGTTTTGCAATATTTTATTAATATGTTAGGGAGTTACGATGCTTTTGCTGAGGCCATGAAAGTGACAGACCACACTGGACTGCGAGATGCTAACCTTGCTTGATACTCTCCAAGTGTTACTTACCAAATTTGTCTTGATAGCTGAGAGCACAACCACAGAATCCAGTTTTAGGCTAACCTGACCTTGCCTGATCATCAAAGTTCTTTGTAATCAGAGTCAAATTTCTTGAACCATCTGGTTATTATCCTCTGATCAACCTTTACATAAATATTTTGGGTTGCTACCACTGTGTTATGGCTCAGTTTGAACTCATAAAGCAGAAGTTCCCAAATTAGTTTACATTGTGCAGCATTCCAACCACACACAGAGTGAAACAATGTATAATGTGTCAGTGCACCAACTACCACAATACTACCAACCACAGTGGGTACTTTTCATGGCTTCATGTGATATACACACTGTGAATTAGTATGTACCAAAATACTGCAAAACCTTGGACTCATCCTAGAAAATGTAGTGAGGAGTTCAGAGATTAAATACAAATAAATTTTCTATTTCATTAATGAAAAAAATTCTTTTCACAACTGAATAATTTAGAAAGTTAAAATCTGCATACTTATTCTAAAATGTTCATAATTGATGACGACATAAAATCTTTGATTTTATTCAAGTTGTTATATAGCAAAATGGGACATTTGGATGGATTTTAGTTAAAAAATAAATAAACAATAATTATATATCTCACAGTGTCTTAGTTTTAAAAGAAATATTTTTATAAGCAAATTTTTTTTTCCTCGTGGGCTCTGGTTAGTTCAAGTAATAACCAAATGGAATCCCTTTATTATTTGACAGAGCAGAGATGGGATTGGTGTAATGTGTCTTGGTCAAGTCATGTTGGCGCTGGTTTTTAACAGTTAAACAAAACAACCCCTTGACCCTAAGTAAGCATGATGCTACCCGCAGGAAAAGGGAACAAAGTAACAGGAAATGACTATGCATTAAATCTTGAAGATTCTAGAGAATTCTACCAGCCCAGCGATGGATATAAAAGTGGTCCTATCAGAGAATGAAGGGAGAGTAGCTTCTGGTCAGCAGAGTAGAGCAATTCCTGGCCCAAATGTCAGAGTCAAGATATTTTCTCTGCTGAATTTCAAAAGAGACAAGTGGTAGCAAGGAAGAATACAATTGACATCTCCTCAGCACCCCTGCATTTTGCTAGCACCCACCTCCACAGCAGCAACGTCACAGTTAAACTATAAAACTTTGAAAAATAAACAAGATCCTTCGCTTTTTGTGCACTAAAGAAATGACACTTGTCAAAGACTCTTCTCTAATGGTGCAGTGATTAATTTTTCTTATTTAACATCTATCATAGATATAAAGAGCAATGGAAATTTCTAATGACAGGAAAGTTCCACAAAAATTGAATCAATAAACAATGATACCTATCTTTATTTTTCTCCTATCCAGTTAATTTCCAGTAGAGTGTAAAACAAATATGTTATATCTCCCAAAATATAGAGTTATCAGCCTTATTCTCTGCATTAAGAAAATGGCACAATATAAAACTTAGTTAAAAAAAAACAAATTTCACTCCATTACAAAAAAAATTACCCAGCTTCTTATATAAAACTAGCCCTAACTAGTCTCTTAATACTAACATGTGAAACCATTGGCCCAGCTTTGATGCCTCTATTTAATGGTTTCTACAAAGAGTTTTAATTAGTATTCATTTAAGAATTTAAATTATAGAAAAATGACATTCAACACCAAACATTGCATGATTATGATTCAAATGCAGATTTGAGTGTGTAACTAAGCTAAAATAGCATATCATTGTGGGAATTTTATTAGAGCATTGCTTTATTTTCAAAGAGCATATATGAGAAGTTGAGTAATATATAAATAAGAGCAAGTGTCTATTTAACAAGGCATAAAATATTTCATTAATGCAAAAAAAAAAAAAAAAAATGAAGTAGATCACTGCATATTTGACACACTAAAATGGAACAAATGTTGAAAATGTATTAAGTTGATGAAGGTATAAAATGTTCAGTATTCTGAGAATGTGCAGAAATGAAATGGAAATTTACTAAGCTTTTTGCTTAGATGTGGTACAAGGCCATATGAAAGGGGCACCCAATGAGACTCGAACTCACTCGTGTAGGTTTGCTAGCCGAGCTTGCTATGAAATGACACAAGATGAAAAGCATGTCCTAAGGATAAAATTTTTAAAGGGTGAGTTGATTGGTTGATTTCATGGCATATCAACCCTTGCAGGTTATTTAATACCAAATTCTGTTTTAACGAATATATATTAAATATGTAAGGTTATAAATGAATAGTTTAGGAGGTGCCCGTGGTGTAATGGTTATCGTCGCAGGATGTGGACACGGCGACACGAGTTCAAATCCTGGACGAGACGGATTGCATTTTCACATAGCACTAATACCCTTGGGAAAGGTATGAATCCAATTATCCTCCCTCCAGCTATGGGTAAATAGTAGGACAGACTAGGTTCTTCAGCCTTGGTTAGGCAACTAGTCTAGGAGAAGGAAAACTCTAAATTCAAACCTGTTAAACTCCGCTTAAAAATTGACCTTGTGTCATATCCTGCCCGAGCGGAGGGGTTGGTAAATAGGATAAATGAATAGTTTGTTGGTAACATTTTAAACCCAGAGTTCGCTTGCACACACTTTAATGGTTTCAAGTATTACTATGTGACACTAATAATTCAATTTAAGATCAGTCATTTGTTTGCACACAGTTAAATGGTTAAGCAGTTTTATTTGACCCATAGATAGGACCCTAACAGGTACTACCACTTTAGGTCAGAGTGGACCTGAGAGTAATGGCAATGAAGAGGTACTCCACATTCCTCAAAGCTCCAGAATTGGAGCTTCATAATCAGATAGTTTAGCGTCATATCCAGGATACTCGTTGGGAGGGGTCTTACTCCTCTGCAGAGATACAGTCCATGAATTTCATAGCCCCAGCCGACTGGGCTAGGGATTTCATGTATGACTGAAGATTAATTGATCAGTGCCTGATAAAAAGAAATATTTTCTCAAATTTATAAATACAAAAATAATCTTCCAAAATAAAAACAAATCCACAATATGAACGTACAAAGAATATAAAAAGTATCATTTCAGCATGAAAAATATTCATGTGTATTATTCCCATCTTCATCTGTTTTTTGGGGTTTTTTTTTTAATTGTTTCATTTAATACAAATTGATTGCAATTTCTGTCATTTAAAATGAAGGTGTTATCAAATGATGTCCAGTTATCGTCGTAGGAAATGAACACGGCGACACGAGTTCAAATCCTGGACAAGACTGATTGCATTTCACATAGCACTAATACCCTTGGGAAAGGTATGAATCCAATTATTCTCCCTCCAGCTATGGGTAAATAGTAGGAGCAGACTAGGTTCTTCAGCCTTGGTGAGGCAACTAGTCTAGGAGAAGGAAAACTCTGATTTCAAGCCTGTTAAACTCCGCTTAAAAAAAAAATTGACCTTGTGTCATATCCTGCCCGAGTGGAGGGGTTGGGGAGGGGGAAAGGAGGTGCCTGTGGTGTAATGGTTATCGTCGTAGGAAATGGACACGGCGACACAAGTTCAAATCCTGGACGAGACTGACTGCATTTCCCATAGCTCTAATACCCTTGGGAAAGGTATCAATCCAATTATTCTCCCTCCAGCTATGGGTAAATAGTAGGGCAGACTGGGTTCTTTAGCCTTGGTGAGGCAACTAGTCTAGGAGAAGGAAAACTCTGAATTCAAACCTGCTAAACTCCGCTTAAAAATTGACTTTGTGTCATATCCTGCCTGAGCGGAGGGGTTCGGTTAATAGGATCAATTGATGTCCAGGAAATTTGTCATAAATAATAGAATATCAAGTGTCAGTAAGTGACTTACAATCTTTACTTTATCATATTACTATGCAACAATATTGTGTATATATATATATATATATATATATACATGAGAATGTATAGAGATGAAAAAACACAAGGTCTTCAGAAAATGATTTTTATCTGTAGAAATATTTGCCAACATTAAACATTTCAGTCTTGAGACTTTCATCAGAGCATCTAAGTTATAAAATGAATAAAAAAAAAGATGAGGAATTTTAAGACATTCTATTTCCATAAGTAGAATTCTGTTTCAAATCTGCATGATATAATTAGCATTCCAAAATTTATTTATATAGTAAAAAAAATCCATATCACATCAATCTATCTTATATATGATAATATTTATATTATTTAGTTCATATCTACATATTATAAACATTCCGTAATATATCTGTTTTTATCAGTGTTAACCTTCTTTCTATTTCTGTCTGTATAATTTGACTGTTTATCTAACGTTGGCAAATCTTTCTACAAATAAAATCATCCTCTGAAGACCTTGTGTTTTTCATCTCTATACATTTTCATATGGTGAGATTTATTTCCAGTCTTTCCAAGATAACATGTAATATTACAAACATTTGTTCATTAAACATTTGATTCAATATTTTTCTTTATTTTTAGTGAGTTGCTATGGCGATCAAGCATCAAAAGGTACATTATCAATGACAATCAGTCCAGAAAGTGTCAGGATGTAAGTTGAACTGATTTTTCTTTTAATTTCTATTCATTCATCAACTTGCATATATGGATGATCAAAGTCTGAAATTCTATCAAATCAAAATGACTAAAATCTGAGACTGAATAGTTTAATTACAAAATTTATTAAATTTGATTACTTAAATCCTATGAATATTGCAGCAATTTTTCTTTCATTAAAAATGGATATTATTAGATATTATTTATCACCAAACTATACAGCATTGAAATTAATAAAAATATATGCAAAAATCCAAAGTCAGTCAACTTCTTATATATATTTATGCAATTTCATTATCATTTTTAGTTTTAGTACTGTAGTTTAGTAAAAAAATAATAATAATACCTAATATCAGTTTTGATTGTATAATGCTCACTTGGAACAAAATCCTAGTATGTTTGGTTTAGAAGAAAATCTTTAATGTATTGGATGTTTTCATTGATGAATTTATTTTTTAATTGTTTTTTTGAGTGGATTCCATCTTATCAGTAAATTTTGTGATACATCATAGAAGACATCGGCAGACCAGTTACAAAAATATATTTAATTACAATTAAGACAAAAAATGAGGGAGCATGCTGCATTCAATTTTAGAGGAAGCAAAATAGGATACATTTCAGCCACTTTTAGAAGGAAAATGCTGATCTAATTTTGTAAGCAAATAAAACTTGGAGAGTCAATGTGCGTATTTGATCTGTAAACTGTGTCACATTGTTCTACTTAGTGGAAAATGTAGAAAATATTATTTAAGTCATTTTTGAATAGGCACAGATAAGCATCTCATTTTTGAGAAAAAAACTTGATCTTTGCTTAAACAGAAGCAGCAGACAAAAAAGAGAATCATACAGTTTGTGAGTGGATAACTATCAACAATAAAACTGCCTTGAATTAAACTCTTTATTCCTACAATTATTTTTATACTGGGTTTCTTCAGATGGAATTGTTAGAACTAAAGAAATAATTGATATATATGTACATGTATGTATTCACTCAACCCCTCCACCACAGACAATGTCAATTTTTAGGTGGAGTACAAATGGTTTTGAATTCAGTTTTCTTTCTTCTAGATTGTTTCACCTTACCAAGGCTAAAGTGTTCAGTCTCCAGAGCTGCAGTAAGAAGATAGATTTATATCTTTCCCAAAAGCATTAGCACTAAAGTGGAAATGCAAATAGCTTCATTTTGGATTTCAACTCGTGTCACCAATTCCCTTTTCTAAGAACCATTATGCAAAGTGTGTTTTAGAAATTTGCATGTATAAATCTCTATGTTTAGTAACATATCTCCTGACATTTATGATGGGATTATTTACATCTAGAGTCATGTGTAATGGTGGTAGTGGTGGTTGTAGGAAATGGACTCAATGAACCAAGTTCAAATCATCAATGAGACTGTTTGCATTTCATTTTATGCTAATATCCTTAGGAAAGGCATAATTCCTTCTTTTCTCCCTCCAGTCATTGATAAATAATAGGGGAAATAATGTAATTCCATTCATTTTTCCAGCTTTCCTGAAGAAATTATGTAATTTTGGTCAGAAACTTTTTTCTCAGTTTTAAGGTTTGATATTAATTTCATATTGCTTTACTTATAGAGTATTGAGTACTTTTTTAGTTTTTATTTGTAATTTTATAACACACACACACACACACACACGCCTTCCCTTTCAATTTTTATATAGAAGATAAATGTCTCTCAAACACCAAGAACAAACAATCATTTAAAAAGGATTTGATAAATCATAAATCCTCAAATGCTGGTGAGCAGAGCAGTATAAAAACTAAAAGCAATTTCAATCTCAGCTTTTTAATTTTGTTTCATTACTCATAGTTTCGTGTTTTCTGTAATCATCAGATTACAAAGTTGAATCTGATGATTTTGTTTTCGATTTTATAGAAAAAATATCAAACTATGAGTAATCAAATAAAACTAAGGTGAAATTTAAATTGTTTTTGGTTTTTATGAATACATATGAGGATGGGATGAAAAGTTTATATGATGATGTCATATCTGCTGTTGACAAATTTTTGACCAATGAGATTCAAACACTGCAGCACTAACAGAAGAAGTGTGTGAACCACAAGAGAAGATATGTTGAAAAATAAACTTCATTTAATCACATTTATGAGAGTACCTTGGTCAGCATGTGAACTTTTCAGCTGACCCGTGTGTGTGTGTGTGTGTGTGTGCGCACACACACACACACACACCCCTACACACTCAAATTTTCAATTTCTATTTCAGTTACAAAAAAAAAACTTGATAACTGTTATGAGCTAAAATATATACACCTGTTCAATTAATTAAAATAAGAAAATACTGTAATAAAAATGATGACTTCATTGGTGAAATAAATTTTTTCCTTTGAAGGTAAAAAAGCAACTAATTTTACTCAGTTCCTGAGTCACTCTTCTGACCCCCATCCCACTCCAGACAAGTGCTTGTTTATTGTTTGGTTAATACTGGAAAGTAAGGTGTGTGTGGGGGGGCTTGTTGTCAGGCCCAAAATCACAAAAGCCTTTATACAATAACTATTATGAATGACAATCAATACTCTTAATTAAGGATAAACTTTTTTTTTTCCTCTGGCAGCAAATTATGAATATCTTTGGCAGAGTATTTTTTTGTTTTTTTGCCAATTAAAAAAAATTAAAAAAATCATTCCTCCATTTATAAGATTTCAGTCATTTCTCTTCATTTAATAAAAACTGAATCCCTACATCTTTATTCAAAAAAGAAAAAAAAAGCATTAAATTGTCTAAAATTGTTTTAGATAATGTAATTCATAAAGATTAATTTAAGTTTGATATTTGTCCATTCAATGTTTAAACTTTACCAAGATTCCAAAATTCTTCATAGGTGAATAGTATCAATTGATTTAGGCCAATCGACTATATATATAAAATGTACACATATTACTGCAAAGAAAAATATACACACACACACACACACACACACACACACACACAATAGTGGTTGACAAAATCTTCATTAAATGATAACTTTATAGAGTCGGGTTTGGTTTTGAGACCAAAGCATCATTACAATTAACCTAAAGTGTCCCAGCAATCCATTTCAATTCCACCAAATTTTGTTTGGTTTTTCTTTGTCAGAATGATTTTGTAAACTTTCATGCAGCCAGCCATGAAATGTTAATTCATTGATGTAAGTTTAAATTAACCAATTAGATAAAAACCATCAAAATACTGAATAAGGAATTGGAGATGAAAATTCCATGAAATTCACATGTGAAGTCAATGTACAAATATCGAATTGTTAATTTGATGATTTATATATCATTGTTGGTTGGTTTCTTTGTTTAATGGCATATCAACCTTTGTAGGTTATCTAATGCCAAAGCCATTCTCCTAGAAGAACAGTCGTGGTACTATTTAACCCATAACTGAAAGGATATGGGGGTTCATACCTTTCCCAAGGGTATTTGCCCTAAAGTGAACGTAATAGCACGACTGGAGTACAAACTCACTCACTACAATTCCGCAGTCCATCGCTTTAACCATTACACCACGAGGACACCCCCATATATCATTGTTTGATCACACCTCATAGGAGATTTGATTAAAAAGTATCAAGACTGAATTTTTTTTTTTTTAATTTATTTATTTCAAAATTTAAATGATGCTGTGTACAGCTGAGGAACTTATATAATAAAGTGATGTTTAAGCAATGAAACTGGTGTCCAGACAAATCAGTACCAATTCTTGATACCTTTTGATCAGCACTTTTTTGGTGAAACACAGGATTATCTAAGTGCAGCACCCTCCTTACCCACCAGACCTATATTTATGGAACTTTTTTTTGTTTTCAAAGCTGAAAATTCATCTTAAGGTTAAGATTTGAGAATGTTAATGGAATTAAAAGAAATATAAATACTTGACAATACCAAAAGAGAAGTTTCAGAAGTCCTTTGACCAAAAGAAAACTCCCTGAAATGAGTGTATTTAGTGCAAAAGGGACTATTTGAAGAAAATTAATATTTCATTCTTTGTCCATTTCTGTCTTGATAAATATAGCTTCAGTCTTATTACTTTTTCAATGCATATCATTATATATATATATATATCATCATTAGTTTTAACTCTAGAGTAATTCAAAATTTTATTAAGATGAGACATTTTAAAATTAACTTCTACAGTAAATATATATTTAAAAAAAAACAATTATTTAATCTCTTATTGTCAAAAAAAAACAAAAACCCAACTGTGTTCTCATTGGAATTGAAACATTTTATAGAAAGATGTTTTTCTCTTAGGAAAAAATGTGAGAACTATTAAGTCATATAGTCAACCTTCAACTTGGTAGAATATGACTTAATATTTTCTTTTTCTCTCTCATTATAACTTTCTATATTTCAAAGCCTTCTCAATATTAACTCATATTTTTCCTCTTTTTTTTTCAATTTCTCTCTCCTGGATTATTATCAACCTTTAGTTTTTTTGATAAATATAAATTCCACTATTTCCCATCAGTTGACAAACTTTTCTAACATTTACTGTGGTAATATAAATGTTTATAAACCTTATATACTAATATTTAATAACTATCAATTATAAAAAAATTCAAAGATAATTTTATTCCTATTATCATAGTTTTCCAAATATTAATGCAAATAAAATAACTTTCCCAATGCAAATTTATACTTGGCATCATTTGACTTGATAAATATGAGCTCCTTCACCCATAGTATATATATATATATCAGCCTGATTTTTTTTTTTTCAATCCTATGAATCGCCCTGTCAGCTGGGGCTGTAGAATACGCTGACTGCACCTCTGCAGAGGGGTAAAACCCCCCCAACGAGGCTACCTGTTGGCTGTGGGTGGCGACCCGTGATGCTTAAGGACGGGATCCTGGTGGTTGAGCAGTACTTGGCCTGAAAATCGAGTGGTCAAGTCTCTTGCAACACACCACTTTGGCCATTACTGGGCTAGACGGGCGGTCGGAGAGGCCCGATCCGATCAATCGGCTGGTCATGACAGTACTCTCTTAGATTTTTAGGTTTTTTTTGTTTTTTTTTTTTAAATCTAAATGAGGACGATGGCTGTAGGGTCAATCATGCTGTGGAAAGACTCGTAGTCCTTTCTGTCCCTGGGGAAGTAGTTATCTTGGGAACGAAAACCCAGGGACAAAAAATTAATTCGTCTATCACCAGCATGAGTATACTGAACATGTAGCCCTGGTGTTGCTAGGCGAATGGGTTTCCCCCTAGGCACATCCCCATATGGGGCTCCGAGGTGGGTGGGGAGCATGTTCAGTGAAACTCATCCAACACTTTTATGGCTTCTGTTAAAACAAAAACCCAAGCAAAAAGACCCCATATTGAATGTGATTCAGACAATGATGAGCCATATCCAAGGTTCATCATTCTAGAATCAAAAGAAAAACTACCGCTAACAAAAATATCCCCCTTCATCATAGAAAAATGTATTTCAGCTCTAATATCACCCAAAACCGTAAAAAACTTGAAAAATGGAACCATCCTTATAGAGGTGACAGGAAAAAAACAAGCCGAAATAATATTAAAGCAAAAAAAAATCCACAACATCGATATAAAAGCTTACCCCCATGAGAGATTAAACACCTCTAAAGGGGTGATAAGAAATGGAGAGCTATCATTATGCTCAATAATGGAAATTAAAAATGAACTAAAAAAACAAAATGTAATAGATGTCAAAAGGATAACAATCAAAAAACAAAACGAAATAATTGAAACCAATACCTACATTCTAACCTTTAATAACCCAAAACCCCCTTTAGAAATAAAAATAGGCTATACAGTGGTTAAAGTTGAGACATACATCCCAAATCCCAGAAGATGTCATAACTGCCAGAAATATGGACACTTGAAGCAGCACTGCACAAGAAAACAAGTGTGTGTCAAATGTGGAGAGCAGGAACCAAATCACATAGAGGAATCCTGCAAAAACAGTCTAAACTGTAACAACTGCAAAGGGAATCATAGAGCAGACTCAAAGTACTGCAAAATCTGGGAAAGGGAAAAGGAAATTATCAAAATGAAAATCACCAAAAACATTACCTTCCCTGAAGCAAGAAGACTCGTAGAAAATCCCTTTAACAAATTAACTTTCTCTCAGGTAACCAGGACTCCCTCAAACCAAGTAGAAAACGAAGCAAAAACACAAATAAAAACAACAAAAATAGAAGAAGAATTAACAAATTTAATAAACGACCTACATGAACTAATCAAAACCCTTAAAACCATTATACCCAATGTACAACTAACTCCAACTGACAAATCAAAAAACATCCCTTCAACCTCTAGCCAAAAAAATGAAACGCTAACTATCAAAAACAGAAACCGATCAACCTCAAGAACCAGAGAAAAAGAAGAAAAACAAAAACCTACTCAACACACCCCTTCAAAAACCAAAAATAAATCCAGAAACATAGAAAGTATGGAAACCGAAATGGACTCGACACCTAAAATCGAAAATACAAAAATTAAAAAGTACACCGTAAACCCAAGACACACACTGCATAAATAGTTATGGCCAAATACCAAAATACCCACAAGATAATCCAATGGAACTGTCGTGGCTACAAGGCAAATTACAACGAACTCCAGCTGTTAATAACTGAACAAAATCCTACCATTATATGTCTCCAAGAAACATTCAAAAAAAGCAATGATAAAACAAACATGAAAAATTATGAGCAATATGACTATATACATGACACGGGACTAAGAGCTTCGGGTGGTGTATCAATCCTAATAAGGAAAAACATTCCCCAAAGCAAAATCAACATCAGCACCCCCCTACAAGCAGTAGCAATTTCAGCAACTTTACACAAAACCACCGCTATCTGCTCTATATACATTCCACCTCAAGATCCTATAAACGAAGAACAGCTAAATAACTTAATAAATCAACTCCCTAAGCCATATATATTGATGGGAGATTTCAATAGCCACAACATTTTGTGGGGAAGCAGGACAACGAGCAAAAGAGGTCAGACCCTTGAAAAAATCATTAATAACAACAACCTATGTCTCCACAATCGGAAAGCTCAAACCCACCTAAGCTCATCCTCAGGTACATTCTCTGCTATAGATCTAACACTCAGCGATCCAGCCACCTTTATAGAATATAACTGGAGGGTACATGAAGATTCCTGTGGCAGTGACCACTTTCCAATCATAATAGAAAATACTAAACCAGGAAAATCAGACCCACAAACAGTCTCAAAAACCCCACGATGGAATTTCAAAAAAGCAAACTGGCAAGCCTACAAAAAACTATGCCTTGACACCCTAATCCCAGAAACAAATATAAACCAAGAAGAACCTATAATACATTTCACAAACACCCTAATTAATATAGCAAACAAAACCATACCTAAAACTACAACATCCCCAAAACATAACAATCCCTGGTTTACGGAGGAGTGCAAAACTATGATCAGAGAACGCCAAAGAATCCTCAGGAAATTTAAAACCAACCCTTCATCAGAAAATCTAGACAAATATAGACAACAAAGAGCTAAAACTAGACGCACAATTAAAGAAGCTAAAAGGTCCTCCTGGAGAAACTTCACTGCAAAAATAAACTCAAATACTAATCCCAAAACAATTTGGAACTTTGTAAAGAAAATATCAAATAAAACTGTCCACACTCCTATAAATCATCTCTCCCAAGGAAGCACAAAAGCTTTGAATGAAAAACAAATAGCTAATCTGATGGCAGAAAACTTTGCCCAAGCATCATCTACCAAAAAATATTCCAACAAATTTAACTCCATCAGAATCAAAGAAGAAAAGAACAAAATAAAGTTCACCTCTGACAATACTAAATGCTACAACCAACTTTTCACCCTAGATGAACTCCAAAATTCATTATCCAAATCCAATAACTCAGCTGCTGGTCCAGATGAAATCCACTACACATTTCTTAAAGAATTACCTTCAAAATAGTACACCATACCATACTCTCCAAAACGGCACCATGGACCATAAGGCAACCAACTATAAACTTAGAACTGGCTAAGTTACCCAAAATAAAAACACACCCCATTACTTATCAAGAGAAACTCATAAAAATACAAAATAAGTTCCCAGATCACTATCACATCTATACAGACGGATCCAAACAAGGAAAAAAAGTAGGCTGTGCTGCTATTTCTCAAAAAAAAGAAACCCTAAAACGCCTACCTAATGAAGCTTCAATTTACAGTGCAGAAACCACAGCCATTGATCTAGCTATGAATATCATAGCAGATCATAAAGCTTCCAAATTTATCATATACACAGACTCCAAATCAGTCCTGCTAGCACTACAGAACAGAGATACATCATCCCCCTTGATTACAAAGCTCTTAAACAAACTAAACTCCCTCTCTAAAAATAATAGCATCATATTCACCTGGATACCAAGTCACATTGGCATCCAAGGAAATGAAAAAGCAGACAAAGCTGCAAAAAAAGCTCTTCAAATTGATATGTGCAAATCAAAAATCCCATATACAGATCTAAAACCAACCATAAAGAAATTTATATCAGACAAATGGCAGAAATCATGGGACAATCAGACCCAAAACAAACTCCATGAAATACAAGAAGCTATCGGAGAGTGGCCAACAAGCTACAGAAGTAACAGAAGAGAAGAAGTAATACTTGCCAGATTGCGTATTGGGCACACCCACATTACTCATTCACACCTGTTAAAAGGGGAGGATGCCCCAGTGTGCCCATCATGCAAAGTACAACTCACAACCAAACATATCCTTCTAAATTGTAACAACCTTAAACATATCCGCACTAAATACTATCAAGCAAGAAACCTGAGGGACATCTTTAAGAATACAAACCCTGAAAACATTTTTAATTTTCTAAAAAAAAGCAACTTTTTCAGTAAGATATAACCAAACATCTCTATAGAACCGCTATTTTAATGACCGAAATTAAAAATAACCTTTTTGGCATTAAATGACCCACAGGGGTTGATATGCCGTTAAACAAAACTCAAACTCAATCCTATGAAAGTAGAATCAAATTATTTCCTTTATTATGATGATTTATAAACCCAACTCTAACAATAATCTATTTGCTGTCCTTTTTATTCATCAACTCTTTAGAAATATACACTCAGCTCTATACATTCCTACTGGTTAGAAGAACAGGACCCCTTGAAAGTGGAAAAAAATTATAATTTTACACTCTTCACAGAAACCTAAATTCTTAATACACTCGATCATATTTAACAAACACCTACAAAAAATTCCCATTTAATTATTGATAACAAATTCACCAATAATCGAACTTGTGAAAGCTAAACTCTTGAAAGTCAAGGTTTTTAATACCAATGTTATGAAATATTAATCATATGATCACTAAAAAATACACACACTGCGATAGTATTTATTGTATCTTTCAGGTTGTCAGCTAACGTTAACCTCATTATTAATTAGGAGACAACAAAAATATGATTATCTATCATAATTTCAATACATTATGACTATTGTTCAGAAGTTCTTGTTTGATTATGAATGTTTTTTGTTTTGTTTTTTTATTATTGTACAGGCCTCGTCTGCGAAGTCTTCCAGAACTACCCAGTAAAGATTCTCCTCGAAGTACAAGGTCCTACCCTTGGGAATCCAGTTCAGCTGGGTATTTACTAAGTTACTTTCAATATTACTTGTAGTAGATCTGCTATTTGAGCTTTTTTTTCTGCCCCCTGATCTTTTCTTTCTTTTTTCACTAATCTTTTTTGTTTACTTTTTCATGTTTCAATTAATTCTTCTTTAATAAAAGATTATTCTTTCAAATCAGGAGTGAATAAATTGGAGCTCCAAGTTTATTTTTAAAAAACATTTTAAGGGTTTTCATTCTACAAGATATAAAAAAAAAGATTTTGAATTAACTCATTATTTGATAGGTTTCTTTAGAAAAGAGCAATGTGTTTGTTTATATAAAATTCTGCCATCTACATATTACCTCTTTTTTTTTCTTTTGAACTTAACTCTTAACCAGCAAACCCAATATTTCAGACTGAGCCCTATTTTGGTATACAACATGAGCCCAATATCTTGAGCTAAAAAAGATCTCATCAGATACTAATAATGAAAGGCTTAAATAACAACTATTCACCAGCTTTTCTTTCAAAGTTCAAATATGTTTTATACGCATCTGTCTGAATTTTTGAGATCAGATTTGATGTGCAATATTTTGCGTGATTTTTTGGACTCCCTTATTTATCTGGGTGTAGAAATGACTCGACCAGGGAAATCATTTTAAAACTTGATCAAACAATGCATTCAATAAATAGGAAGATGTTATTCAAATAATGACGTGATTGCTGTTCACACCTATCATTCTGAGAAGACCTATAAGAAGTTTCTTGAGAAGCGTCACGAGATGAAATTGAAACGTAAAATCCATGGCATCAATATTCTTGATATTTTTTAAGTAATTTTTTTAAAATAATTTGATTTGGCATTTTCAATTGTCAGTTCCCAGATTATGTTCATTTCTATATTTGGTCAACTCAAAGAGGTCAACAAGGTCCAACTTATGTGCCGCTTCTTTGAGACATCTTCAGAGGGAAGAACATTGGAAAAGAAGGCATCTCAAAGAAGCGACACATATTGAGCCATATTAACCTCTTGAGTAGACAGAGTATAGAAATAAACAATCTAGGAACCAATAATTGAAAAGGCCAAATCAAATTGTCTTTGAAGTAAATTACTTTAAAAAAATATCTAGAATAACTGAGGCAATTAGATTTTACATTTCAAATTCATCTTGTGAAGCTTGTTGGATTGATAGGCATGAAAAATAATGACGTCATTATTTGTATAAGATCTTCATATTTCTTGAACACTTTGTTTGATCAACAGTCAAACTTCAAAAATGATTTCCCAGGTTGAATTATTTCTATGCCCATATAAACAAGGTACACTCATGGAAGGTCAGAAGATATTGCAGCTGAAAAATGTTACAATAATAAAGATGAGGACAACAGTCTAAAAAAAAAATCACACACAAAATATTTTTTGTGTTTGATTTATTTATTGCTTTGTGAAAACAGATACAGAGTGGGGCTGAAGGTTCAAAGAGTTAAGACTTACTATTTTCTTCTTGAATAGTTACATATTAAAATTATTCAACCACTAATAAAGTTTGACTTGACTGATTAAATGAAACATTTTGAGTCTTTAATTTTTATTTACTCATTTGAAATAAGAAACAATGAAAAAACTGTTTTATTCTAAGGCAAGAATTTTTTTCATTTGGATTCAGTTTTATATTTTAAAGGAATCTTCCAAACTCCAATTTGTTTTCTCCACCTAAAATAGGATTATTATTCTTCGACATAATAGAAATAATTTTTAAACTTAGAAAAAAAATACTAACTTAGATCTTTAACACAAATTTAATCTTTACTGATTTTCATAATTAATGCATTATCTAAAAATAATGAAAATCCTTTGCTCATTAATTGAAGTTTTTCTTGGAAGTCGTATCTTTATATACTGTGATTTGTTGCCAGCAGAATTTTGGATTTGAGCTCACTATTTTAATCAACATCTCAGAGGACCTGGAAGGTAGCATGATCTGTCCCCACCCAACAAAAAAAATATCTACTGTGTACCTAACCCTTTCATCTCCAATACATTTTCAGAGGGTTGTATACATCCGGAAAAGATTCCCCTATGTCTACAAAGAGTGATAAACTCAAGTTTCAAGTTCAGAGGAGGGCCATTTCTGGCAGTGACAGTGAATCAAGCTACAAAAGAAGGTAATCACTGCATTAAAACAAAAAATAAAAACATTTTAAGGAATTGGAGCTCAAAATTTGACCCCAAAGAAAATTTTAAATAGAAGTTTTTTTGATTCATTTAAAGTTTTTATATTCATAGAAATAACTACATTTTTCCCCTTAAAATCCTTTTAATAGTGTAATTTTTATAATCAATGGAAAAAAATGTAGTTGATTCTGTTTTTATTACACCTTTAACAAATTCATTTTAACTAACAAATTTCTTTGGCTAATCTGATCTAATATGCTAACCTATTAAAACTGCTGCATGTTAGTCTTAATGTTGATGATAGAAACATTTTTTTCTGTATTTTTGCTCATAAATGTATTTATCCAACCTCTCCTCCACCAACAGAATGCAACACAAGGTTCATTTTTAAGCAGAGTAAAGCTGGTTTGAATTCAGTTTCCCTTTTAGACAGTTGCTATACAATGGTTAAAGAGCCTAGTCTGTCCAACTATTTACCCATAGCTAGAACAGATAGATTCATGCCTTTCTCAAGGGCATTAACATGAAGTGAAATGCAATCAGCCACCAATTCCATTGCCCTCTGACTATAACCAATTTTTTTTTTTTTTGTGAATACCATTTTAAGAAAAGAAAAACATCTTTTTATACCTATTAGATATTACTTCTAAAGACTGGTAGTAAAATGATGAAAAAAATGCCAATATATTTGTATAATTAATATGACTGAGATTCTTCATAATGTTGTATTGTCTGATGAAAAATTGTAACTATTAGTAGCAATATGTGGTTTTGAGTTCTGTTTTCTACTACTGATAATAATTATAAAAATGAAATTGGAAAAACTATATTTATTATATTATTTATTGTACAATTGTTTGTTAATTTTTCTAACACAAGGAATTGTTTTATACAAATTTCTTTGCGAGAAAAGCCACAAAATGGTTGATTTAGCCAGACAAAACTAAAAGTGGATTAAATTTGAATTTATATATATATATATATATATATATATATATATATACACACTTGAATAATGAACAACCCCTTAATTTTTATCCATAAAAAAGTATTTTATATACTGCATGTAATGAATAACCACAAACTTTTGGTTATACAAGCCTAAGAAACTATTTCTTCAATATTACATTTTTTTTCTTGTTTTTGAGGTGAAAAAATTCCTGTTACAAAATTCTTCATAACACAAGTATATATGGTATGAATTATAACCTAGTTTTTGTCTTTTCTCCCCACCCACTGCATTTTTTTAATAAAATCAATTCAGTTCAAATCTGTAAAAACAAAAATTATCTTTAGATATCTGACATTATCCATTAATGTAAATCTGAAGTTTTTTTGTTTTTTTTTTAAACTTCCAACCTACACACTGAAGAAGTCATCTAAATATGTTGATTCTTTGAAACATTTTTCATGAATAAAATCTGATAGTCTAATTTTTATTCTAGATCCCCATCCAAATAATGGTAGAAATAAAAATTACTCAAGTTCATGTGCTGTGACTGAATATTTGATCCATAAAAAAATGCCTATTTGTAAAATTATGCCAATAAAATTAATACATATCAGATCCAAACTCCATATACTAATAGTAGTAGTAGTATGTATTCATTCAATTCCTTCAGCCACAAATAGGATGTGACATAAGGTCAGTTTTTTATGCAGTTTCACAGGTTTGAATTCATTTTTCCTTTTCCTAGACACAGTTGCCATACTAAGGTTAAAGAGATCAGACTGCCCTACTATTTACCTATAGCTGGAGGGAGAAGAGTTAGATTTATACATTTACCAAGGCTATTAGAGCTATGTGAAATGCAGCCTCATCTTGGATTTCAACTCATGCCCCTTGTAGTAGTAATAGTATCATTCACAATTTTATGGTGAATTTGATAGGTAGGTTTGGGCAACAAGTTTTAATCATTCTTTGCCTGACTTTGTTACTCAAGCTTGCATGACCCCACACAATGACAACATACGACTCCTAGTTGTCAGAGATACTTTATCCTATAAGATAAAAGTCCAAGCAATAAATCATATGACAAGTTCATTTTTTATAGCAATTAATGCCATTAGAAACTATGAAGATGATGACAATTAAAAAAATTTAACATCATTGGTTATTCATAAAACTAGAACTAAAGCGAATTTTAACTTCTAAGAGTTATTATTGGCACTGAAAGTGGAATCAATAAGCTAAGTTCAAATTCTATCTGTGGTAGTTTGGCACTGATTTAAAACTGCTTTTGAGAAAGACATTCACTTCTTACCCGGCTATGGGTAAAATAGACTGATTTATAAGGCTCTTAAGCTAAAGTAGTTAGTAAACGGTTGGTTTGGTTTGGTTTGGTTTCTTTGTTTAATGGCATATCAACCTTTGTAGGTTATTTAATGCCAAAGCCATTTTCATAGAAGAACAGTAGTGGTACTATTTAACCCATAGCTGGGAGGATAAGGGGGTTCATACCTTTCCCAAAGGTATTTGTCCAAAAGTGAACGTAAGAGCGCGACTGGAGTATGAACTCACTCACTACGATTCCGCATTCCATTGCTTTAATCATTACGCCACGAGGACACCCCCAGCTGGTAAGTGGTCTAAAATAAAGATAATTCTGAATGCAACTCATAAAGAAAGCAATGGAAATACACTCACATCTCTCTTAAAAATGATTATGTTAATTTCACAGTTTACTGGTAAAGAAAGCTATAATGGAACCATAATCAATTAAGTCACAATGATTGTTAGCGGAACTTAGAATATACTGACTGCATCCTCTGCAAGGGGAGGGGTAAGACCTTCTCCCCTAAAAGGAGTATCCTGGAGAGGACACTAAACTGCATCCAATGGCTAGTTCTAGAAATCTAATGAGTGCAGTCACCTCTTTATTATCATTACTCCCAGTTTCACTTTCACCTGGCATGGTAAAACCTACTCGGATCCCATGTATGGGTCGAATAGATCTGTTTGAAAATTATTAGTATTAGATAGGAATACTTGAAACCATACAACTGTGTGCAAACAAATGATTATAGACAAATTGAATATATTGGTATGATAAACATTTACAAATGAATAAAATTTTGGCATTAAATAATCCATAAGGAATTGGTATGCCATTAAACAAATAAACCAACAGACTTGAATATATTTTTCATATAAAAAACATATTGCAATTTATCCAAGAAAAGCTGTTGCCCAGATGAAAAAGTTTTTATTGGCATATCTGGTAAATTTAGAAAACATATCACTAAATTCATTGTGTGATAAATATTTTGCATTTAATAAAAAGAACTAAAGGGTTAGGAAAACCTTACGTAGTAAGAGCAATTAATATATGATGAATTTACCTAGAATGTTTTGTTTGTATGTGAATTTGGATTTATTACCACTCATCCTGAAAGTTGTGAGTTTCAGTGTTCGCTTAATGATTTAAATAATCTTTTGATGAAGACACTTACTACAAGTCACACCAACTAACTAAATAAAGCATCTAGCTTATGTCATATATAAAAGCATTGCAATGACTTGTACAATGTGACAGAGTAACTGAAAGATTACTTTATCAAGGTGCTATGAGAATAACTCATTGGGTTACCTTTTACATATTTGCAAAGAAATAAATTAAAGAGAGACAATTATCATTTAATAATTATCTCCTTAAAGTGCTACAGAAAATTAATAAATATACAAATACACATGGTATTTCATAGTGGTACTTTTTAACATAGAAATCTGTTCTTGTTTTAGTTGAAAAAGATAAGAACCACCACTATTCCAGTACACAATTCAGTGAATTGAATTCATGCAAGCTGTCTTAAGAGAAGCAGATCTTTGAAGTTCTATCAGTAACTTACAACTCAGATGCTGAGAATGACTATGATATCATATAACAAAAGCATTTCTGATGACTTAGACATCAAATATCTGTATCACATTCCATTATATAATATTTCACTCAGTAAATTATTTTATGAAAACATTATGTTGTTGATAAAGTTTGTTTTTTTTGTTTAAACTATATCTGTCCTATGATAGACATTACATTTAGTATATGAAGTCTACCTACAAATGTCATTAATATTATAAGAGAGAAATAGAATTATTTATTCAGCAATTTATTATTTTTATTTTTTCTTCTACAATTGGTTACATAATCTTTTATTTTATTTTTTATCTCTGCTTCCAACAATATATAACAGTCATTCTCCCTCAACTGCTAATTGTTAGCTAGTTTTACACATGGCCAAACCAGTGTTGACTGAACAACAAAAATTTACATTAACCAGTTCTGTGAAGACATTAGATGTCATCCAGAGGATGTACAAAGGCAGATGGCAAGAGAGTGTTAAGGAAGCCGTACTGTTAACACACCTTGATGATAGCATGTCAACCCTTGTTGGGTTTTCACTGACAGTGTTCTTTCTCGGTTTTGTTTTTTTCGAACAATTATATGGTTTCAATTAATAATTATTATTATCATTTGTAAACAATTATATGGTTCAAGTAACTATTCTTACATAATCTGCAGTTATATGGTTTCAAGTTCATAAATAATATGCATACAGCTGTATCGTTTTAAAATTAGTAATAATTTGCACACATATGGTTTCAATTATTCCAATCAAATACTAATAATTTTCAAACAGATCTGACTCTAAATATGTATTACAATTTTAGGTCAGAGTGGACCTAGGAGTAATAGTAAGAAAAGAGCGACTGCACTCTTTCAGAGATTTAGAACTAGAACCCCACCACTAGATACAATTTAGTGTCATACCCAGGACCCTACTCTTGAAGAAGTCTCATCCTTCTGCAGGGGGTGGATCATCATCATCATCATCATCATGTCGCGCTGGTAGCACGGATATCCCTGACCCTCTCTCGCCATTCCTCCCTATCGTTCATCGCCCTAGGCAGGTCTTCAGGACAACATCCTGTATCCTCACATAGCTGCTGAATGTATGTTCGTGCTGGTCGTCCTGCTTTTGCACGGCCATGTGTGGGGGTCCATAAGAGTACATCTCTTATGAGTTCGTCCCTGCTTATCCATTGTTGCTGGAGTTTAGAATATGCTAACTGTATCCACCCCCTTCTCCACTGCTGGAGAAGGGGGTGGATACAGTTAGCATATTCTAAACTCCACCAACAAAGCAACAATGGATAATGAATCACAACTGTATTCTATTTTAGGTAATTATTTAAAATCCAAAATTCACAATGTTTCTGCAAACAAATCTTTTCTTCATACTAATCTTGGATGTAGTAATAAATGGGATTTAATAAATAAAACGTGAGAATTATTCTTATTTTCAATAACAGATTTGCATGATTTTTTTTTATGAAGACTTCAAATTATCTCAATTTTAATTTTCATTCAATTTTCGGTTAAAAGGTACACCACCAACAAACGAGGTTCTGATAATGAAAGTGAGCAGTCAATTTCCAGAAGACAGAGGTAAGTACTGTAATTATTCGTGTATAATACGCACTTTTTTCCCCAGATTTTAAAGTCTAAAAGTTAGGAGTGCGTATTATACACAAGAACTAAATATAAACTATTTTTCAGGCCACGTGCATCGCCATATTCAAGACAGCATGACCAAAAGTAAGTTATATATCTCTAGTCTAAACTAACTAATGTGTAACAATCACTTCTGTTTTATGTCACTACAGAGAAATAGTCATTAACTACAGCAATGTGTATTTGTTTATAATTCTATTTCTCCTAATGTGAACTTATTTTTGCTGCAAGCTTGTTGCATTTTTGTGAAAATATCTCCATGTATTTACACTAAATATTGGGCAAATTTTATGATTCAAAACAATGCAAATTACATAAATTCTCATCTTTGGTTAATAGGAACCTAATAAAATTTTAAACAAAATGTTAAATTTTGCCGCTATGAATTTTAAAAAGTCAGTACATGTTATACAGAAGATTATTCACCTCCACCCACAATTTCACAGCCCAATCTATGGATTTTTGTTGTGATTTACAGCAATTTTTATTAGTTTTTTCTTTTTTTTTTTCCACTCTCTCTTCTTTTCCAGGAAAGAAATCACAAGCAACAGTGACTCCGATGTATCATGCCGTCGCCCACCTCTCTATCCTTCTCGAGGGGGTCTTAGTTCGGGGGACAATTCACGACCAAGTACTGTCAGAGAAGAGTAAGTCATGCAGATTCTTTAAATCATTTTCTTTTTTTATTCGCAATTATTTCTGATGTTTATCCTAATATGTGATGGTACAGCCATCCTCACCAAACACAAGGGTGATTCCATTTCCAATCTACTGACTGGAGATATCTTCGGATGACATAACTAATTTGTTATCTGCCCAAATTATGTTTTTTTTTTTATCCAGACAACAGACCAATTGCTAGTCGGAGTTGCCAGTCAGCAAGTAAATAAATGAGACCGCACAATTACGAACATTAAGAAATGAAAGTTAATGCCAAGAAACAAAGAACCAAACGATGCTTGCAAAATAATATTTAGTACATAAAAAATGTCTTTCAAAAATCATACATATATTAACCGAACCTGGAAGTGTCAAGTTTTGGTCAGAGACCAGTTTACATATTAACAGTCAATCTATTCCTCATAAGTTTTAAGCTTTCTTATCTCTTGCTGTCTATAGTCTGGCACAAGGCAATTCTAAATGGTGGTTATGTTTGTTTTCTACAATTGTTGGTACTACTTCACAAGTGCCTATGTTGTATTATATTGCATCGATTTGGTGATATCAATAACAGTAATGATACAGACACAAATACAGACGGACTACCATTTCAGATACGAACGGGTTTATTAATTTCTGGCTTCAGTCCTTGACAACATGAAAAGAGAGACGCGATATTTAAAAGCCTATGCTAACCATACTATGCTAACCCCACAACACATGCGGCACATCTTGTGGTGTTTAAGATCTCCGTCGGTCGAGATCAAAAAAACTCAACTCACTGTCTCTTCAAAATCCTCAAATTCTCAGGACCATCTCTTCTGTGCATGACGTCATCCACACTCCAGCCCCATTTCTTGGTTGGGGGTTTATTATGACAGATGATGATTGTCATATTCTTTCTACATGGGCGTAAGACTGCATCATCTGACTATGCTCCTGGACTAAGAAACCAGAATAGTTCAAAGCCTTACCAAACTAAATAATAAAATATAATTAACAAAAAAAAGGATTACTATAAAAAAAAAACTCATTACCTTAATTATATATCACCTATTATGTTAAGCTTCTTTGCTTTTTCACAGTTTCATATTAGAGTTGGCTTTCTTCACTTTCTATACTCAGGGCAGTTTGGTACAAGGTCAAAGACTCAGAGCTTCAGAGAAACTGCTCTCCAACTCACATACTGTTCTTCCTTTGTCTCTCATGGTCTACTGCTGCGAGGGACAAACCCTGTCATTTTATGTACATCTTCATCAGAGGGTAGGGATGGGAAAACCAAAAAAAAAAAAAAAAAATATCAATTTCCTCCTAATTTGAGATAGAATTTATATTCTTTGAACTAATTTAAGAAAAGTCATCCTTGATAATTGACAGTTGGTCTTAAGGAACACAGCAATCTGTCAATGCGGAGTATCTCTAGGTTAAACAATAACATTTGCTTTTCTTTCTTTTCCAATAACAATTTGTTTTCATTCAATTCTTTTCTCATCAAAATAACAATTTTTATCTACACTACGTTTCAAAAATTCATTACAACGCCATTACACATTTGTAATATATTACTCTATTCTTCCAAAATCCAAATCAATTTTTTCATTTGGTTAATAAAATTTCTCAGGCTGGCCTCTGACCCTTATAGGGTTACAAATATTAGACTGTTTCAGCACATATAGTGTTATATAATAGTCTTTGTTAGATATTGTGCTACTGAGTACTATCTCAAAACTACGAAAACATTCATTTGGGAAGAAAAAATAAGTTTTTCCATTAAAATCCACAATTATTAATTAAGCTTAATGTTTATGATGAATTTAACATGGTTGGTGGATATGCATAACTCACCAAGCACATCCAGAATATATATTCATGCGTCATATGCAAATGAATGTATTCTCTTTTATCAATCTTCTAAATCATATTGTAAATTTCAGCATTGTTTAAGTAAAAGATTAGGAACGGTGTTAGTTACTGTTGTCGGAGCCTTACCCATATCATCATAATGGACTCTTCTCACCGTTATTAGTACTAGAGATTTTGCTGCCAGAGGGCAGATCAATATCGGTGTTATCCGAACAGTACGAGACTTCTTACCTTTCCTATGTAACTATCTTTCTTGTGTAATATAATCTGTTATCTAATATCTGTGTTTGTGTTTTCATGAGTGACCCTTTCCAGGGCCACAACAGTTACTTAGTGACAAGAAATTTTATTTGTGTCTGTATTTCGTTTAACAATATAAACATCCTTTGTCTACACATTTTTGTATATATCTTTCAAATCGCCAGATTGATTTTATAGTATCCAGTGATACCAGTTCAGTAGCACAACATCTAAAAAAAAAAACATTCCTGCCCAAAAACTGAGTTTCGGAAATTTCTTCGCAAAACGATATTAGAACAACAAAAAAAACAAACAGAATTTACAGATTCTCAAAATCCTTCATATCAGAATGAAACAACTTAAACTCGATAGAATCAATTTCAAATCCAGTACTAATGTACTTAAATATCTTTTGCTATTTATAGAACCAAATTTAGAAATAAATACTACACAACACACCAGTATAAATAATAAATGCTCAACAGTTACAAAGTAGTAATGAATGTGCAAAGGTCATATTGCTTTTAGAATATACACACCCCTGATGATGGCCCAAGATTGGGCAGAAAGTACTAGGGAACCGATTAATTATAGGAGTTTCATTAACCAATTCCTCCCAGATACCATAAAATCAATGCACCAACTCAAAAGGATATATACAAAAATGTCAACACAAAGGATGTCTTAATTGTTTAACAAAATATGTATTAAAGAAATGCTGCCCAAATACACACACACTCATCAGCTTCAATAAGAACCATTAACTGAACCAAAGTTTAGTAAATGAACTACTGAGATGATTTGTTCATAATGAAAATTTTTTAGATGAGTTGATAGAAAAATGGGGCACAAGTGTGCCACAGATTCTCTGAACAACACTAATCAAGATCTGAATTCTGAGTTTTTCCTTTCCTAAACCAGTTACCCTACCAAAGGTTCAAAGGCCAGTCTACCCTACCCATTGCTGGGAAGAGAAGGGATGGATTTATGAGGGCATTTACAACACGTGAAATGTGAATATCATCATCCACGATTTGAACTCAGGTCATTGACTCCATTTCCTAAAATGATAACCATTAGCTTCTCTCTAATTAGAATTCAAAAACAATATACTCGTCCTTAGCAGTTACAAAACAAGGGAGACAACCATATAGAGAGAGATACCTCAAACTTCAACATTATTAGTGTCTTCTTGTGAAGAATGCAGTTCAGTTAAAGATATAAAAATGTTTATTTATGCAGCAAGTCTCTCTAAATATCAGATGAGGCTGCCAACTTTGTCAGACAATCTGCGATCTTTCCTCACCCCCTGATCCATTCACTTTGGATCTACGTCACCTTCATTCCCTTCACTCAGGCCACATCAACTTTCAGATGTAGGTCTCTCACAAGATTTGATGATTTTTAATGTTTCAACCAAAAATGCATCGTCTGTTTTACAAAGGATTTCAGGCAACCTGAATATCTCTTGCAGCATGGTAGTTATCAATACACCACCATCAACTGCCTCACTGAATTCAAGAGTTTCTGAGGCTAATAAACTCTTTGTTATCCTATCAAGTTTTTTTTTATGTCAACCATATAGAAGCCATTCTGTTCTTTCTGTTACAAAGATGATAAAACTACCCTCAATGTGAGCATAGGTGGCATCTGAATAGCAAACCATATTCAGACCCACAGATTTTCCCATCTGTAGAAAAGCATATATAACCTGTTTTTGATTTTAATTTTAGTAGTGACTTGTTGGCCTTGAACAGTAACTTCACTTTTGGAGATTTTCCAGTATTGTTCATCCTACATACATGAACTGATAAATCAAGTAGAATCTGAGTGGCTACCAACACTATTTAACTTGTCAGTCTTTTTAGATCTGTCTTCTCCTTTTGACTCAACTTACCATTTTTTCTTAAGGATTTTCCTTTCTTTATGTATATTGGAGCCTAAAGATTTTGGTTTAAAGTAATTCCATCTTTTGTTTGATTAACACCCATAATCCCCAAAATTTGAAGACACCATTTTCATGTGTTCCAACTTCGAATATTCTTTTTAATTCTGAGATCACAATCCTCTGAAATGTATAATTTCCACAGAATATGAAATCCTCTACATAGATAGCCAGAATACCCATCAAGTTACCAGTTGCATCATGCCAAAGAAACAGTACATTGTCATATGCACTCATTATTCCCTTTAGATTAATTAACTCATGATTATCTTTTGTACCATGAGTGCAGTACATCATTTAATCCATGCATCTTTTCAATTTCCATAGCTGTGACTCTGAACATATGTCAGGTGGTGGTTTAAGAAATTTCTCTCTCTCCAATTTATCACCCAACAAAAACATCGAGGTGAAATTCAGACTCTCCACCTGCCTCTTCATAACCAAAACTGTTAACATTACAATATGCATAGCTTCACAGCTGCATGATAGACAATCAGTTTTCAGGTTATGTGAATCCTCTCCATTTGAAAGCTCCAAAATATGATATCTACATTGGAAATATGTCGAGAATAATTTCTTCATTCTTTTTGTTTTAATCAGCCTGGTAGCAGAGTACCTAGTGAATGTGTTATTTAAGTGTAGAATCCTGTATTGGTTATGTCTTTGTTCTTTTAAATCCAGTGTCATTAAATCTGCTTCCAATAGCCAATCCTTCTACTGATTGAAAAAAAAAAAAAGTCTTCAAAACCTCAGGCAAACTGAATAAAAATCACAAGCATCCTTGATCAAATTCAAAAACTCCTTATCATAAAAGGCACTACTGCCTCTAACAAACGATATCTCTCTTCTGATTCATGAGCAAATTGCCGATGTAATTTCTTAGCTTTCCTTTTTTTCTCCATTCTAGAATATTTTTCTAAAGCCTCACAATATAATACTATTTTTGGTGATTTTTTTTTTCAGCCCCCAAAAGCATATTAGTTAATAGAAGACTATAATGTCTAGAAATTATCCTTTGTAATTTTACATATCTGCCTAAAATCTGACAGCTGTCATTTTTTAAATTCAGTAGCATTCCAGCAGTTTTCATTGATTTATGACTTAGTAGCAAGAGTAAATCATTTTTGATGATGTCAGCCTCAATATAAGTTCTGGCACTTTTTACACCCACTAAAGTTACTGGAAATTTAACTGTTTTAATAGCTTTTACCTCCACCCCATCTCCAAAATATAACATCCTGTTAGATTTAAACAAGCAATAAGTGAAAACTGTTTATCTTATTCATTTAATGTATCAAAGAATATGTTAAACCAAATTTCTCCAGCAACAGTTCATATACATAGAGAATCAAAGACTATCCAACTTAGTGTCTCCTTCACAAGATTTTATATTAGAATCATTTATCAAATGTTCAATGACATTAGTTAACATTAAATAAAGAAAAGTGTACCTGGTCTGAATTGCACATTATCTTACCTTGTCTGTCTATGGGATTTGTTTTATTTCCTCAATACGCTTTTTTTTTTGTTCTCTGCTATTTCAAGTACCAATTAAAGTTTACTGTTTCAACTTCTATAATAACAGGAACAGTTTTGTCTTCTGTTGATGAATTGTCAGAAAATACTTTCTTTAATGAATCTTTCCTTGCTATGTATGTTATAGTTGCGCACGTCATTCTCGCTAGCTTTTCGTTTTCTTTTGATATGTTCGCTGCATTCAAAACAAAAAAGACCCGAACCCCTTCTGGCAAGGTAATTCCAAATTTACATAATTTTTGATACAAAAATTCATACTGTACCAAAAAGTTGTTTGTATTCACTCCAGCTGTCCTTTTGTAGGAATAGAAATCCTTGAATGTCATATGTGCCATAGTATTTGTCATATAAATAAATTTCATCTAGCTCGTCTATAAGGACTTGTAACCCATCTGTTCAGCTGATATCTTATCACCAAATGATAAACATTTTCATCTATGTCCTGAGGCAGTGACAAAAATACTACCAGACCCTGTTTTTCTTTCAGAAAATCCATGAATAGAGACTGTATCTTTATATCTTGCTTCCATTCCACATACAACTCTTCACCTTACAAAATAGATAGCTGTTTTGAAAAGAAAGCCATCTTTTTTTCACATATGTTGAACAATAATAATTTTTCTCATACTCAAGAAGACAGCTTTTGCTACCAATGTTAATTTGTTACGACTGCAGCACTAACACAACATATGTTTAGCTGTATGCCATATTTATTTGAGAACCAACAACTATAAAACAAAGAAGAAAACCATACATAAAGAGTTACCAAGTTAGATATAAACAAACTTCAGTAATGATGTCTAGATGAGTACAACAACTGAGCAGCTTGCATAACAAAGTGACAATGTCTCGGTATCTACACAAATTGGTGTCAAAATTCAACGCTTTTTTAATGAACGTTTTTAGACAAAAGAAAGGATTGCGCAAATTCATTCTTCACCATATTCAGTGTGCTTAACTGTGAATTCATCTCAATGGTAAGATTAGTCGATATTAAAAGAAAAGTAACATCACAACTTCATACCATATTGAAAGTGAACTTTCAGGACTGCTTGGACCAATGGTAAACTCACTGGACTAAGTATTAAAAATACTAAAGGGTGTATTTTGAATAAAATTAACATTTCATTCATTGCTCATTTCTGTTTTAATAAGTACAGTTTCAGTTTTAATTATTTTTACATACACCACATATTTAGTGTGTATGCGTGTTATAATATTTCTTATTCAAAAACTAGCTAGTCACAAAATATCTTTGCAGTAAATCTATATATTTTTATGTTCTTCAATATAAAATGAAGTGTACATTATTTTTAATATCTTATATATCTTTTCTCTCTCACCTGATGATAATAATAAAAAAATTATGCTATTTTACAGTGCTGTATCTCCTATTCATTCCACTGCCCCTGGTGCTGAGGGGGTACAAAAACGTAGGAGGAGGTAAGTTTCGTTTATTAAAATTTTGGCCATATCAGAGACAAACCTAACAACATTTTTATAGACTTTTTTATGGAATAATTCTGCCTTTTATTATTTTAAGAGTTCATTAATCATCTAAATACCAAATGAATTCACGTCAGTTTTTGATTGAGAATTCTTCAACTGAAGAGCTTGGTTGCAATGAAGTGTAATATTACGAGGCTCAAGTGGATAGTTCCATTGTGTTTCTGGCTGCTCTGTGAATTGCATTAAAGTTGTCAGAAACTACCTTTTTTTTTTCAATAATGATCTAAAAGTACATTTGCCTTTTTTCTTTTTTTTTTTGTGGGGGTGATTCAGAATGCAGTATTCTAAGAGGTGTATAACTAATAATGCTGCTTGACATTCTTTTGTAAAATCAAAAAGGTAAACAGAATTAAGAGCAGTAAAAGTAACAACCTTGTTATGAAATCCTTACAAACAAGTTGAACCAGGAATCACAGTTTTAAGAAAATAAAACACAAAATCAGGAAAACCAGTTTTTCTTCAACTTTAATCATTGTTGAAGTCACATATTCTAAGTCAACTGATCCTCTATCTAATAAAAAGAAAATGCTAAAATCTTAGAAAGAATTTCAAGAAGTTCCATCAGTTGATTAAATTCCATATTGATTCAAAAACATTATCATCATCATCATTATTGTTGTTGAAATTTCATCATTTAAGTTGCAAATGGATAATATCTTCATCTTGAATCAAAGATGGATACAATGATTGAAACTAAAATGTTGAATAAAATTCTGTAGATTAATACATTTATCATTTTTCTTTTCTTGGAGACGAAGAAGCAAATCACCTAATAAAGGCCCACCAGAGGAATTAAAAAACCATTTTGTGTAAGTCATTTACAATTTACATCAAACACATTCTCTATTGTTTATTTTAGCTCTTTAATCAGCAGTTCTTTGACACTTTGAAAAGAATTGTTTCAAAGGGTGTTCTCTTTATCAACTAAATATTTTGCTTAATGAATGTACAGTCAAATGATACTGAATTTCATATCAATACCTGTTAAGTATTGGAGATCTAACACCGCCATAAGTTACAACTTAAAATTAGAATAATTATGTGTTGTGATCAATTACAGTCCTAGACTTCTGCTTTTTTAACTGAGTAAATATTTAGCAATATCATTAGAAAATATATCAGTAAATTTACCAACATGATATATATTAGGATAGTGTAGACACAGGGTCAATGGTGGTGACTGTCAGTTTCTCACCTTGACAGTCACTACACAATCTTATCTTAAATGTATATATACTCTATCACTGTTATTGAGCACTCTTTATTTCTAAATATAGCACACGCACAGAGTGGGACCATACCAAATAAAAATTCACTTATCCACTATTGGTACTATCAGCAAAATTTTCCTGTTCAAAACTTTCATTGATCTAAAACTATTTTGAGAAAAAAATATTTTAGGTAGTTTTATATATATATATATATATATATATATAGGTTTCTCTTGTGGATTTTTTTTTTTTTATACTAAGTCCATGAATTATTATTATAGAGTATGAACTGCTTGTCTCAAGATGCTGCAAACATGGGTTGACAAGGTCCCAAAAGACTGTTCTTCTTTTGGCACCAAAAGTTAAACTTTCAGTAGAAGTTAAATTATGGAATATCTTATTTTATTTTCATATTTCATTAATTTATCAGTCCTTCCCCACCCCCACATACACGTGTGTGGGCATGGAACTATAGTCTAACAAAATAATACATTGTTATGATGGTTGCTTTTATTAAAGCAATACATTTAAAATGCTCTTAGAGAATAAAGCTGTTGTCAGTCCACCTTGCAAGTGATAATTTTTTAGGGTCTAGATTTATGCTGGACATCATTTCTTGATCATCCAAATTCTTGATATAATGAAAATAATTGTTAGATGCTAATTGAAATCTGTCACTCCTTTCTAAATAGACTCATAAACCACAATTGAATTCATTGGTTGATGGCTTATCAAGTTTCTTTATTCAAAATGAGGCTTCTTTTCATTTTTGTATGGTTTTTTTTTTCTTCCTCTTCTAGATACAATCTGGTTGAAACAGATGATTGGTCTGAAGATCAACTGAAGGAAATTCCTTACACCAAAGTCGAGTAAGTAGTGTTTTTTATCCTAGTAAAATGACTTACAAACATTTAAAAAGTATGATTACTTTTTGGTTTTGTTGAATGGTTTTTCAAACTTTATTCTTCATAACTTATTAAAATATAATTTTTTTTAATAGTTTTTATTATTATTATTATTATTGTTCCAAATGTGAAAATTTTCATAGCAAACAAAGCCACAGAAGTCATTTGCTCTTAGAAAAAACTAAGACATTTTAAAAATTTATATATTAGAGGGTAGAGTGTTCGCCAATGGTTTAGGAGACATAGGTTCAATCCCGGGTCACGTCATACCAAAGACTTCAAAAATGGCACTTGATACCTCCTTGCTTAACACTCAGCAATATAAGGTAGGTATAAAGGATGAAGTAGAGCAATCCAAGGAAAGGAGTAGCACCCTCCCCTACACCTTGGTGTAGTGTTATATTTTGACCTTCGACCCAGCCCAAAAATACTATTCCGAGGTGATGCACCGGAAGGCAGTGACACATTTCAATGGCCAGTAATCGAAAGAGATCGCGTGGGCGGATTAAGGCTTATAATATGGGACAAGGTGAAGGTCCCACGGTGCCACTACAGTGATGCACCGGAAGAGAGTAACCCCTGAACTGCATGACAGTTATTTCCGCTTGATGACGATTAAACATTCGATTTCAAAGATCCAGTGGGCGATCGTGTGGGCGTTGAATTATTATTTAACTCAGTTGAGTTCGACGAGCCAAAGGAGTTGCCAGCAGACTTCCAGAGAGTTAGAGACCAGATGTGGTAGGAAAAGCCACACCCGACCGAGGGGTCCCTCGTAAACCCCCGATGGAGTGGACCCCAACATCAGGAGAACAAGAAAGACACAACGTGACGGTCATAACAGTGGGGTCAAAATATGAAGTTTATGTTCAGTCTCCAGCACCCTCCCACATGCAAACCTTGAACAACCCTTTTGAACCCTTGCAATAAAGTGAGAGGTAAATATATTTGTAAAGAAGTCTTCTTGCGTCATTTCTTCCTGTGTCTTCCTTCTTGCATCTTTATCGTTGTGTCGCTGTGAATTATTCTACATATATATGTGCATGTATGTAGATGTGAATCTGCATATGTGACTATATAACAGTAGTAGCTATTGAAAAGGGAGCCTTCTGGTCGCCCTCGACTACAGTCACGAACTTTACTTCTTTGTTATTTGATTTAATTAGAATTTTTTTATGCATGAAAATATACTTCATTGAATTCATAGAATAAATTAAAAATGTTCCCTTATTTGATTTTTGGAAATATCTTTAAAAAAATTTTTTTATAAGTAGTATTGACCATAAAAAAATGCTGTTTTTTTTGTTTTTCAGGACAAAATGTCAGCCATACCGAATCAAACATTCTCCAAAATCAAAGCATTACGGCAAGTCTCGTGGACGCAGTGGCGGGTAAGAAATGTTCCTTCATCTGTTGAATTATATATATAGAATAGGATGGGAGGCAAAAAATGCCTGTTCATTTTGAAACATCAAAAAAACTACATCTTTCCTCGGGAATAATTTAGAAAATTAACTTTTAAATTAAAATACTGAAATATTTTCATTAGGTGCAGTAAAAGCTGAAATTCTATTGCAAATTCTAAAACAGAATTTTAAACATTTTTTTTTCCCTCCGAGTCATTTATAATCATTAAGAAATTTTAAAATTTACTTTCTCTTTTAATTTATTAATTTGCATAATTATAAAATATTTCTAAGATTTTCTTTAGGTGTGACTAAATGCCATCTTTTCTCAAAGATTTTTTTAAAATTATTTTATTTTTTAAAAGTTTATTTATTTGCATCTTATGCTCAACAATTCAAATATTGAATGGAGTTGATACCATTTCATATACAAATGGTTCCCAAACTATTTGCTGCTGCACAGCAATATGCATAACAAATAAGCACAAAACCAGCATAAAAGAAATAACTTATAAATAATAAACAAAAATTCAATTTACTTTTCATCATGAAACACACAAGATTAGAATCCGATTTTTAACCCTTAAAAATTTTCCTCTGATATCCAATTGAAATTATATACTTCTCCATGCAGAGATCATTTTGGATTTCTATTAGAAAATAGAATATCCTGATATAGATAAAAGAAAAAAAAATTATTTTGATCCAGTTTTCAACTAAAATGAATTTGGATATCTTCTCTTATTAACATTAAATACAAAAAAAAAAAAATTTTATATATATATATATATAAACACACATACATACACCCTAATAACATAAATTTCATATGTACTTATTACCCAACCTGTCTTCCCCAAGCAGGATGTGACACAAGTTCAATTTTTAAGCAGAGCATTGCTGGTTTGAATTAAGAGTTTTCCTTCTGCTAGATTGGTTGCCTTATCAAGGCTACGGAAGTGTCTGTCCTACTATTTACCAATAGCCAAGTACAAATCTCAAGTAATTGAATTTTACATTCCTCATTGATAACAATGCTTAATTTGCTGAATATAAAAATTAATAATTAATGCTCTTCAGTTTAAATTATCTATTATAAGCTAAAATGTATATTTTTTACATACATTTTTTTAATCTCTATTAGATAAGGATATACTGTTGTAGCTAAAAAAAAAAAAAGGAAAAAAAAAGCTTTGTTTTGATCCTAGTTTCCACTGTAAATTTTGATTTTGCTTCTCTTAATAGCATTAATTACAAAATAAAAACCTCTATGTATTGACATCCTGTCTACATTTCTTATTGATAACAGATAGTTAATTTACTAAATAAAAAAGTAATTACTTATAATGTTCTATTCTGGTTTTTTTTAAATATGTTTTAATCTACACACAAAGTGCACTAAAATATTTTTCTTGCTTCCCAAACAAAGAAACATTTAAGAACCACTGCTATAGATAATCAGATTCATTGACTGAATTATTACAAATTGTTTTATGAATTGTACAACACAAATAGATTCTTTCAAAACAATGTGTTTATTAGAAATAAATCTTGTTTTTTTTTAGATAAATATTTTATGAACCACACCATTGTAAATCAGCATGTTTTAATTATATTTAACACAAACCAATTTATTTTACAATTGTACCTAACTCAGCATGAAAAAAATGGAAGTGTTATGCCTTGAAAATTTATCAGACTTTATCTGAAATAATTTATTAACTTAAGTAGATAAGACCATTTAAATTTTCATTACCTGTTACTTTAAAAATATGAATGGAAGTATAAAAAGTGAAATGAATTTTGGTTAGGATTTCTTGCATTCATTTTGGAATGGCATGCATCTATTTCCGTCTCCTCCAACTAGGGCTAAGGATCGGTGAAGTTGCAACATTTTAGCTGTGTAAAATAAGTTCAAATAAAACAAAGTTAATCTGACAAGAGGAAAAAAAAAAGTTCAGAATAAAGTAGAAGATGCATTGGACATGGGATGAACAGGTTCACTCAGTAAAAATGTCCTTGCTATTAAAACCAACGTTTTAATCCCATGCTCCACAGGAACAATTAAAATGAAATGATGAGCATTACAACAAAATTAACTACTCCACTTAACTGGTGTTTTAAAGCACACAGTATAATATGAAGTTTTCAGCATGAAGGAAATACATGCAGAACCACCTTTTCTGTGTGATTACATAAGAAACGGTTACTGTAAACACGTAATAACATCAAATGCCATAAGTAAACGTGTTTTTTTAAAAAAATCAAACTGCACACTAAAAATGAGGATTAACATCCAATGTAGTTTCTGCTCTTAATTGATCTGGCGTGTATATATATATATATATATATATATATATATATATATATATATGATTCTCTTAATACCCTGTCCAGTGGCAAAAGCTGCTTGGTAGTGCCAGGAGTGGCAGTACCGCCTTGAGCTACCAAAACTGTGTTATCACCCCTGGTTGGTGGCTGATGAGGACATGGTATCGCACGTGCTTTCACACGTTGTATGATGAAAAAAAAAATGTCATAAAATTCAACTTAAGAGTTATGAAAAATGATTAACCTTTTGGGTTGTTTTTTTTTATTGTTTTTTGTCCATTAAAAATATTATCAATTTTATAAATATTACTCTGCAAAATCTTCAACAGAAAAACAATTTATTTCATTTTCAAAATAATTCCCAAGGAAATCCAATTTTTACTTGAAAAATTGTCTAATGAATAAAACTTTACTTTTATTGTTAAGAGTATTTATAAGAAAACAATTTTCTACTTTGAATGGGCATGATTTGGTTAAATGACATGAAAAGTAATTAGATATTTATTTGAAAAAAAAAAATCATTATTATATATGAAATTTTCAGATGTTCAACAATTTCTATTTATGACTTTAAAAGTAAATTTTACCTCAAAAGGTTTCTCTTCTACTGGAAATCTGGGAATTTCCAACCAAACTCCTTAGTCAATATAGGATACATGACCTAGTCGATAAAAATATTGGTTAAAATGTACCTAGTTATCTGACAGTCATGAATTCAATCTCAGACTCAGTTAATGTAATATATTTTGGTTCAGTGGAAGGGGCAAACAAGCAATGTCAAAAATGAATTGTGGAAAATTAAGTGATATGAGATAATCCTCTAAGAATGTACAGTGGAAAAAGAATACACTACTCTGTCTCATGGATTAAATAAAAGGTTTGGTTTAAAATTCCCAGAAGCTTAACAACTATGACAGACATCTGTAGAAGGCCAAAGAATACAGTCAAAATTGAATGATTATAGCAATAAAGATAGGGATTCTAGTCAGATTACATCACTGCATATTAATAATAATTTCGCTATCTCAAAAATCCAGACTAAAAGGGCAAACATGTTGGAAACTAGTAAATTTTTAGATGGAATGATATATTTAGCTTTATAAAACTTATTTTTTTATCACTCTTCAAAACTACAGTAGACTGCCATGTATTATGCACAACTTCATTTCAGATGAAAATTTCAAGATAAAACCCATTTATCTTATAAACCAAGCAGTACTTTTTGTTTAAGATGAAAGGTTGCCAGATATGATGAAAAATGAGAAAAATAGAGGTACTTTTGGATGAAATAAAAAAAAGTGTGCAGTATATATGACAGTCTACAAGAAGTTTGTGCATGCATAATCTTTCTACTGTTATTTCATTGCCTGGCTGTAATAAAAACAAAACAAAAAAAAACTGCATGTTGCTTGTATCAGTTGAATTCATCCTAAAACAAAGAAAGCTTTATCATGTGAAAAATCTAAACTCTAGACCAACGTGATAACCAGCTTTAAAATAATCCTCTGTAAAATCAGACTGGATTATCAAACTGAAAATTTTTCTTCTGCTTCATTAAAATCCAAAGGGTCTTTTTTTTGGGGGGGGGGTCTAACATACATGTGCTAGAGTTGACATTTAACAAAAATCATGGACGCATTTTGTTTTTTTTTGTTGTTGTTTGTTTGTTTGTTTGTTTGTTTGTTTTCCCCTCCCCTGCTCCAACTGTCCCAATTAATTATTGAAAGCCACTCATGAAGAGGCAAGTATGATGACTGGTCAAGATTCCTCTTCTCTGATCAGAGGTAGCAACCCTGTCACTTCCCATATCTGTTGTATAGTCTGCATGGCCTGAATCATACGCCCCCACCCCTCCTCAAAAGAAAAGAATCTGCTTGTCATAGAAAGCTGTCAGTCATCAAAAATGCATGCATTGCATTGTAGTTTCCTTTTAATAAAGACATGCATGCTCACACTGCAGCTCTTTCCATTTCTGGCCATGTATGTATTTTAGCAAGAAAAGCAACAACCCTAGAAATCCCCAGTTACCTGAAGAAGGGGAGGAGGAGGAGGAAGAGGAAGAGGAGGAGGAGGAGGAAGAAGAAGAGCCCCCAGCACAGTCCCCACCCCCTCCATACAGCAGTGTTGCAAAGGACAATTCCCCACCGCCACCTTACAGCCCACCCAGGGAACAGTCAAACAATGGCAAAGATGATACAAAGATTGGCAAGACACTAAGTAACTATAGGTGAGGCCCGACCCATCGACATTTCCAATCTTGTCCTCTTACCCTTCTTTCTGAATCCTAAAATACACCCGTAATGTTATTTTACTATACACTGTAAGCCTGATATTCCACGCTCAGAGAGATCATGTCAGATAGTAGAAAAGAAAAATTCTAAGTTTAATGTGTCAATGTGAGCTCAGGACAGGGTATCTAAGGTCTTGGAGTTCAAAGGGTTAAACCAGAAAAGGGGATTCAATTCAATTCAATAGGGAACAATTAGAAAACACTCATTTGGTAATGTTTTCAATGAATTTAAAAGTTCATCTGTTTGGAATGGTTTAATGATACAAGTAAAATAGAATTAAAAAAATGTGGGTTGATTGATAAGGCTCCTCTCATGTAGTTTGACTAATAGTAGAAATGAAAACCTTTAAAAATATATGTCTGTGTGTGTGTATATTCAATGTATGTATGTGTGTATGTAAGCAGGTACACATATAATGCTTTGATATAATTTATATTTGTAATGTAATGGCCAACGGATTTCGGTTCATGCCTTTGAGTTTAGTTAGGCTGAGAACCTTTCGGCTCAGCACATGGGTTAGTTAGGTGCAACATTGAGGCAAGTGTTAACGCGGGTGGATGGAGGTGTCACTAAGATGTCACAATAGTCCGAGACGAAACGGGTGACGGAGTGCGAGTGACGTCATGCACCGGAAGCGCGCAGAGGTTTGTGGAGAATTAAAAGAAATTTAGGGAGTTGAATACTAGACGCCAAACGAGGAAGATCGACATTTGGAGCTCGCAGACGCGAGGCGAAATTGCGCTCTATGGGGGTCGCTCAAGATGGGGGCCAAATGAATAAGACAGCATAGAAGATTGTGTCTCTCCTCCTTACGTCGAAACCTTTAACTCAAAGTTAATAAAAAGGTTTCGTACCTGAACAAGAAGTCTTTACGTGTTTTCGAATTTCGAGATTCCTATGTTCTTCATATGTTCTATCGTTATGAACATTATATGTCTATTTCGCACATGGCGTTAATTGTGGCAATGTAACATATGTATGTATATATATATATATATATATGATTGATTAATGGTACATCAACACTTCTAGGGTTATTTTATGCCTAAAGTTTAGGGAATCACATTCAATGTATACTTATATTTACATTTTTTGCGTTGTTGTTAAAGAGGGTTTTTTTTTTACACACACAGTTCTATTAAATATGAATGGTTTTTAAATTGATCTATTTGGCTTATGGATGGGA
Source organism: Sepioteuthis lessoniana (assembly GCA_963585895.1). Classification (NCBI taxonomy): domain Eukaryota; kingdom Metazoa; phylum Mollusca; class Cephalopoda; order Myopsida; family Loliginidae; genus Sepioteuthis; species Sepioteuthis lessoniana. The sequence goes on along the minus strand of OY757916.1, from coordinate 4,178,522 downwards.
TACTAGCAGGGATTTCCACTCCAGGTCAGAGTGGACCTGGTAGTAATGACAATAAAGGGATACTCCCAAGACCTCCAGATGCAGTTTAATGTCATACACAAGATAGGTGTGTGTCCGTGTGTATGTATGTATATGTGTAATAGGGAAATATATATTTCCAACAGTATGTTGTGTAGTATTAATCACAAATTGGAAAAATGTTTGGTAAAAGATGTTTATTTTTTACTGAACATGTTTCACTATATTACACTTACTGTTGAAAATGCTATGTAATATAGTGAAACATGTTCAATAAAAAAAAATCTTTTACCAAAATTTTTCCAATTTGTCAATAATACTACACAATATATATATATATATATATATATATATATATATATATATATATATACACATAAATAAATGTATTTAAAAGTGACTATTCTTCATGACTCTGGTGGTTTGAAATCCTAACAAAAATGCAGAAAGCATGTAACTGTAGCACTCTTTCTTCAAAGATGTAAGAATCATGGCTCAATGGATTAAACACTTCATAGAACTATTTGACAATCCATCAGCAATTGATGAATCAGTTAATATCACCAAAAGAGATCATCAAGTAGATGACTGACCAAGCTAAACACTGACAAGATAAAATCCTACCTCAAAGAAGAGAACAGAGAAAGCAACTCCGAGGTTTAGATGGAATAACTATTGACCTGTTGTGTTTTGGATGTTGCTAGTTCAATTCATGTGCTCATTCTAGCTGTACAACACAATGATCCTGTTTCTTAGGACTGAGTAAAAGCAATTATGCCACCTCTTTATAAAGGTAAGAATTCCAGGTGTGACTGTAGTGACTGCCAAGATATAAGCTTGTGAGAACCAGTAGAGAAAGTTCTTCCAAGGTCCCGGTGAATCAACTAACAATATAAATCTACCACAGTGTTATCTCTAATGGTTTGGTTGGTTTTTATGGTATATCAACCACTGTTGGTTATTCAGTGCCAAATTCTATTTTTACATATATATTAGATATATGATTTGTTAAAACATTTTGTAGATACACACATGATCAAACAGTTCTATTTCTAACAATTTAATTTAGCTTAAGTCAACAAAGTTAAATGGTTTTCAGTATTGCTATCTATCACAAACAATTCAATTAAACATCAGTCATTTGTTTATACACAGTTAAGTGATCAAACTGTTCTATTTCAGATAATTTAGCATAAGTAATTTGTTTTCACAGTTTAAATGTCAAACAAGTGTATTTGAACTATAGATAGGACCCTATTAGTTGCTACCACTCCAAATCAGAGTGGACCTGGAAGTGATGGCAGTGAAGGTGTACCCTGCATTCTCCAAAGCTCCAGCATTACTGGAGCCTCACCATCACATTGTTTAATGTCATATCCAGGACACTCGTGGGGGGGCTACCCCTCTGCAGAGATGCAGTCTGTGTATTCTATAGCTCCAGCCAACTAGACTAAATAGAAGAGATAGTAATCTTCTGAGAAAAACGAATAATCATTAATCTGAGTGTGTGTATATATAAGTTGTATGACTGTAGTCAAGGGCAACATGAATGCTCCCTTTTAAATAGCTACTACACTAAGGTGGAGGGGAGGGTGCTACTTGTTTCCCTGGATTGATCCACTTAGACTTGATCCATACCTTATAATGCTGAGTGTAAAGCAAGAAGGCATCAAGCACTTTTTGGTTGGTTGGTTGGTTGTTTGGGTTTTATGGCATATCAACCTTTGTAGGTTATTTAATGTCAAATCTATTTTTATACAAATTCAGTTTAGCATGAGTACACAGTTTGTCAAAACATTTCTATTTCAAGCTATTCAGTTTAGTCAAACAGTTCTAATTCAAGCAATTCAGTTTAGTATAAGTATAGATTTTGTTTACACACAGCTAAATATTAAAAGTTTTATTTTTAAAAAATCAGTTTAACATAAGAACAGTTTCAATGTGAAAAACAGTTCCTTTTCAAACAATTCCGTTTAGAATAAGTACCCAGTTTAAATATCAAAACAGTTCTATTTCAAGTAATTTAATTTAGCATAAGTACGAAGATCAGTTCTCTTTAACCCATAGATTGGGCCCTACCAGGTTCTACCACTCTGGGCTAGAGTGGACCTGGGAGCGATGGCAATGAAGAGGTACTTCGCATTCCCAAAAGCTCCAGCATTACAGGAACTTCACCATCAGATTGTTTAGTGTTATATCCAGGACACTAGTTGGGAAGCGTCTTAAACCTCTGCAGAGAAGCAGTAGGTGTATTCTACAGCCCCAGCCAAAAGAGCAAACCATTTTTGGTATGACTTGACTAAGGATTGAACCCTGGACTCCTGGACCATGAATGAACACTAACCATTATGCCAATAATGCAAGCAAGTTCATATATCAATTTGTGCCAACAGAACCAATTTCCCTGACATGCTTGCCATCTGTCTCTATCATCCATTGCTTCTGGCAGGTTCTCCAAATTATATTCAGTTTTTGCACACAACTGATGTAAGTCTTTGCTGGTAGGGCAACACTGGCACATTTATGTGTAGGGGGTCCATAGAAAAACGTCACTGATGAGTTCATCCTTATCTCCAACATTGCCCTCATGTTTTGTTCATCTTACTTGGATGATTTTTGAGAAGGCAGATAAGTGGTTGTGTAACTACTGTTTTGCGGGGTGCTGCTTCAAGGATTTGTTTAAAACAGCACACAGTATTCTTGTGTAGTTACCATCTAGCTTTATATCCATCTGGTGCATCCATACAAAAGTACTGACACAGTCACAGCTTAGAACACATTCCGTTTAATTTTATCAGAGAGATCAGATTTCCATATGATAACAGTCTATGCCTTGGTTAGGTGTATGTTAACATTTTTTTCAGTAGAGGAGATATTGCTGCTGAGGTATGTTAACTTGTCAATTAACTTTAGAGGCCTTAACATTAAAAAAAAAACACAGGAACTCAGTTTTATATGCGTTGACATAGAGACCAATGCAGCCTGCTACTTCTTCTAAGATATTAAGGATTTGGCTTGCATAGGTGTATTTGAAAGACGCACTAGATTAACTGGGTAGTCTGTGTTTGTTATCATTTTTACAGGATAGTGTCTGCTTCCTGAAACTATTTTCTTTAAATGTTTGAAATACAAAGTCTAGGCAGATTATAAACATATATTGCATGAACTTATCTCCTGCTAAAACTGCAGTGACTATATCTATAAATATGAGTGAGTGTACATATAAAAGTAAGTAAAGTTAGCGACCATAGTCGAGGGTGACCCGAAGGCTCCCTTTTCGATAGCTACTACACCAAAGTGTAGGGGAGGGCGCTACTCCATTCCCTGGATTGCTCCACTTTACCCTTGAACCATACCTTATAATGCTGAGTGTTAAGCAAGGTGGTATCAAGTTCCATTTTTAAAGTCTTTGGTATGACTCGACCTGGGATTGAACCCAGGTCTCCCGGGCCATTGGCGAACACTCTAACCGCTGGGCCAATGTGTGTGTGTGTATCTAATGTGCTATATATATATATATATATATATAAATAAAGTCTATCGTGTGCATTTTTAATTCACATATAATCCGTATATGTGTGGAATATCAATTACTATATACAATGTGTGTGTGTGTGCGTGTGTGTATATATATATATATATATATAAAAATGGTGAATGATGGTTAAAACAAAAAGAAATAAAATTGAATATATATATATATATATATATATATATATATATATATATAATATTTGCGTGTAATACAGTGTCTGTGTGTGTATATATATATATATATATATATATATATATATATATATATATATATATATATATATATATACATACACACACACACACACACACACAAGACATATATAAATGAATATATATATATATATATATATATATATATATATATATGTGGTATATATAATATATATATCTCTAATCAGTATATGTGTAATGAGTGAATATATATGAATGTGAATGTACTGAGTATAATGTGTGTGTGTGTGTAATATAGATAGAAAATATGTACATACATGTATACAAAGAGTATGTGGTTCCTTCAATAAGTTTCCAGACTTTTTGTACAGGCAGTTAAAATTGTCAGAAACTCTTGAAAATTCAGTATGTTATTGCTATACATCTTATGAGATGACTGACCAATTTTAATGATTTCACATTCAAATGAACAGCTACAGAAGCAATTGGAATACACCCTACTAAATCCTGATTGTCACAGCTGGTGAATTTCAAAAAGGCAATCTGGACATGAGGACACTTTAGAAGAACGATATGCAATAAAATTCTTTTTTAAACTTTGAAAAAATGCCTCAGAAATGTATGGAATGCTTCAGACTTCTTTTTGACCATCTTGCATTTATCGAGCATCAGTTTTTGAGTGGCATAAGAGATTCAAGGAAGGCGGGGAGTCTGTGAGGGATGATGAGGAAGTCAATACACCAGAGTTGATTGGCCAAAGGGTTAGGGTTACTATGTTGAGCTTTTAAGGGAATTCAGAAAGTGATTCCATCAGAATGAGGCCAGCACTCTTCAAATCGGGTCAGTAGCATTTCCGCCAGGACAATGCACCAGTCCACAACTCCATCCTTGCCACAGATTATTTGACCAAGATGGGCATCAAGACAGTTCCTCACCGTCCCTATAGTCCAGACCTTGCTCCCCGTGACTTTTGGTTATTCCCTAAGCTCAGAGGCTGTCATTACGAGACAATTGAGGAGACGAAAGAGGCTGTGACGAAGGTCATTGACACGCTCACACAAGAGGACTTCCATGGAGCCTTTCAGAAGTTGTTGGAACAGTACAAGTACATTGCAGCCGGAGAAGATTACTTCAAAGGGGACTAGAGTTTCATGTGTGTATTATCAATAAAAGTGCCCATTCGAAAAAAGTCTGAAAACTTTTTTAATGATCCTCATATATATATATATATATATATATATATATATACACACACACACACACATACACACTAAGTCAATGATGAAATTATTTGTACATCCATGAATATTGAATATTATGCCCGATTTCTTAGAATTTAATACTTGTATTATGGAAGACTTTTTATATGTTATTAAGTACAAAAAAAGGAATATAAAACTCAATTTTGAAATGGATCGATTAAATTTTCTAAAATGAAAAGAAAAAAAAAACAAAAGATGAAAAGACAAAATTATTAATGCAGTATTAAAAATTGGACAATTTTAAAAATATCCATGGTCAATCGCACGGCCACTCATCATTATAACTGGCTGCAATCATTTTCTAAAGTCTTTGATGAGATTTGAATAAGTCTTTTCAGGAATTTTCTTCCATTCTTCAAAGGTTACATGTTCTAATTCCTAAAGACTTTTTGGTAACCAATGATTTATTCGAACTTTGAATTTTTACCAAAGATTTCCAATAGGATTCAAGTCAAGATTCATTGAAGGCCATGGCAGAACTGTAATCTTCGTCTGATGCCACACAGTCACTGATTTAGACATATGCTTGGGATCATTATCTTGGTGGAAAGGGAATCACCAACCTAGATCAAGATTTTGTGGTGATAATTGTAGATTTTCATCCAGGATTTTGATATAACCTTCAAATTTCATTATTCCTCTCATTGCATTTAACTGTCCAGTTTCCTTTGAGCTGAAACAACTCCAAAACATCATTGAACCACATACATGTTTTAATGTTGGCACCGTTTTCTTTGGGAGTAAGGCTTCGCCTTTCTGGCGCCAAATCTTCTGTAATTCATTATGTCAAAGAAAAAAAACCTCAATTTCTGTTTCATTTCCCCACAGTACTTATTCCCAAAAGCAATTTTCTTTGTCCAAGAACATTTTGGTAAAATTAAACCAAGCAACAATATCACATGGTTTGCGAAGAGAAGGTTTATCCTGGTCAGTTTCCATCCAACCCATTTTTTATAAATAACATTTTATTGTGCAAGTACTTATGCTGATACCTATCCAAACTTTTAGCAATGACTTTCAAAACAACTTTTGGCTATAAATTAACCTTGCGATACAGCTTTCATGCAGTTCTTGGTGATTATTTGAATTTTCTTCCACGCCCAGAACTGTTTAAATTTCTTTATAATGGACTGAACTATAGATTTAAGGAGAGTAAATCAGTTTGAATTAGTTCTGTAATGATCTCCTGTTATGTAGAAGTTAATAATTCTCTGTCACAAGTCAACACTAAGCTCCTTTGTTTTCCCCATTGTGTTCTTTTAAAAAAGAAAAAAAACATTCTTTAATCCAACTATGTGTTTATGTAATGTTTTTTGCAATAAAAAAAAAAAAATTAAAAAAAAAAAAAAAAACTTAGGGAAAAAATATACAAGTTGCTATATATATATATCAGTTATATATAAATGTATACATACCTGATGAATCTAAATATATATGCATATATGATGTATATGTGTGTGTGTGTGTGTATATATATATATATATATATATATGATAAAGATGAATATATATATATATATATATATATATATATATATATATATATTCGACATTGTAGCAGGAGTACTACAAGGGGACAAGCTGGCTCCATACCTCTTTATCATTTGTCTAGACTATGTACTAAGAACATCGATTGACAAAATCAAAGAGAATGGCTTCGAACTGACAAAGAAAAGAAGCAGAAGGTACCCCGCAACAACAATTACCGACGCCGACTACGCCGATGACATAGCGATACTGGCAAATACACCTGACCAAGCCGAAACACTACTGCATAGTTTGGAACGAGCAGCAGCAAGCATAGGCCTCTATGTTAATGCACACAAAACGGAATATATGTGCTATAATCAAACGGGGGACATCTCCACTCTAGAAGGAACCCCTCTTAAACTAGTAGACAAATTCACTTACCTAGGAAGCAGCGTCGAATCAACCAAAAAGGACATCAAAACGAGATCAGCGACAGCATGGACAGCTATCAATAGGCTATCGATTATATGGAAATCAGACCGAACCAATAAAATGAAACGCAGTTTCTTCCAGGCAGCGGTCACATCAATACTGCTATATGGCTGCACTACATGGACGCTAACAAAACGGCTGGAGAAGAAGCTAGACGGCAATTACACAAGAATGCTATGTGCAATCTTAAACAAGTTCTGGCGGCAACACCCCACAAGTCACCAACTGTACGGCCACCTGCCCCCTATCACGAAAACGATTCAAGTTAGACGAACCAGACATGCAGGACACTGCTGGAGAAGCAGGGACGAACTCATAAGAGATGTACTCTTATGGACCCCCACACATGGCCGTGCAAAAGCAGGACGACCAGCACGAACATACATTCAGCAGCTATGTGAGGATACGGGATGTTGTCCTGAAGACCTACCTAGGGCGATGAACGATAGGGAGGAGTGGCGAGAGAGGGTCAGGGATATCCGTGCTACCAGCGCGATATGATGATGATGATATATATATAAAAATATAAAATAGTAAAGACACATTTTGTCTGTATAATTTAATTAAGATCCTTTCGAGTTTCCAGATAAGTGTTTTGGTTTCAGGTTGGAATTGGTGGATGAATTTACCAAAATTGTCCGGAGGACTTTCGAACCCTTCATAGGCCATCATCAGGGGTTTTTGCATGTGTAAAGAGTGTTGTTTTTTTTAATGAGTTTTGAAAGTTTTTTTGGTTTTTATAACATAACAAAACTATCCTATTTACCAACCCCTCTGCTCGGGCAGGATATGACACAAAGTCAATTTTTAAGCGGAGTTTAACAGGTTTTAATTCAGAGTTTTCCTTCTCCTGGACTAGTTGCCTCACCAAGGCAGAAGAATCAGTCTGTCCTACTATTTACCCATAGCTGGAGGGAGAATAATTGGATTCATACCTTTCCCAAGGGTATTAGTGCTATGTAAAATGCAATCAGTCTCGTCCAGGATTTGAACTCGAGTCGCCATGTCCATTTCCTACAACAATAACCATTACACCACGGGCAACATAACAAAACTATGCAAACACAGAGTTGGATAAAACTGATTGGCTGATGAATTTAAAAAACAGAACGCTATCAACAGAAATAGAATATTATCAAGAAATATGGAATATATAAAAAAAAAATTCTAAAGGCATTTCAAAACAGTCGCCATTTTCAAAATCAATTCTATTGATTTTAGGTGTTTTTGTTTTTATATGTAGGGCTTCTAGGATTTGTAGTTGTAGCTTATCAATTTTGTGTGCATTTATAGTGGTGTTTTCAACTAGAATTTTTCAAAACTTGGATTTAGGAATAAAATGGGTTTTAAGATGTAAGGCTATGGAGCTAGAATCATTAAGGTGCATTGTAAGTTGTCTAGAAAGAGTTGTAGTGGTGAAACCAACATACGGGCTATTTTCTTTGGAGACAGTTTCCCAAGGGACATTTGAACATATACACTACGTTGGCCCTATCAAGAAGTTCAGTGGAGGCTGTAAATTTGTTGTAGCATATGATGTCTAACTTTTTTGGTAGGGTCGGTCAGAAGAAAAATTTTTTGGATAAGGTTTTTTAATATATGTTCATCTATCTTATAAATACAATGAAATTGGTTTTTGTAGTAAAGGTTTATTGATTGCTTATGGTTTTGGTTATTGTCTATGTTAGGTTGTTCAGGTTTATTAATTTTTTAGCATTTCAGTTTTATCCAACTCTGTGTTTGCATAGTTTTGTTATGTTATAAAAACCAAAAAACTTTCAAAACTCTTCAAAAACACCCTTTACACATGTAAGTAACCCCTGATAATGGTCTATGAAGGGTCCGAAAGCGCTCAGGAAAATTTTGGTAAATTTATCCACTAATTCCAACCTGAAACAAAAACACTTATCAGGAAACTCGAAAAGATCTTTATTAAATCATACAGACGAAATGTGTTTTTACTATTTAATCAAACATGCTCAAATGAATGACTGCTGCCAAACTACACACACACACACACACACATATATGTTACACACACATAGTGAAATGGTAGATTTAGGTGTATCTGACAAGATGATAAAAATAAATGGAAAAATGGATAAATCAGACACTTACAAAGAGTTTAGTAATGATAAAGAATGAAATATCACAACTTAACTCTTTCTAAGTGTCTGATTTATCCATCCTTCCACTTATTTTTATTATATATATATATATATATATATATATATATATGCATCCTGTTGTCTGAAAGTTTTTGCATAAACTCATTTAATAATTCAACAGTCAGTGAAATTTTGGATCAATTATTCTCTAAACCTGATTTTTCCTGAAGATTTTCTCAACTTTAGATCAGATGGAGAAACAGAGCATTATAAACTTCAGCAGTTAGAGTTATCCCTCAATAATTCTTAGTGACTCTGGTGTCATCTTTCTTGTGGCAAAGAGAGAGTGCAGCCTTACATTCTTTTCTCTATTGGGTTTAGTTTATACACTGTGTTGCATAATCAAACAGGTATGTTGTTATGTATAGGTATGCTTGTGTGTATATATACACATATATATCTATGTGCGTGTGTGTGTGCATATGTATGTATGTATATATATATATATATATATATAGTTAGTTAGTTGGATAACAATAGTCGAGGGCAACCTGAAGGCTCCCTTTTCAATAGTTACTACACCAAGGCATAGGGGAGGGCACTACTCCTTTCCCTGGATTGCTCCACTTACCTTTGACCTGTACCTTAAAATGATGTACCATTTTTTTAGTTTTTGGTTCAACTCGACCTGGGACTGAACCCTGGTCACATGGACCATTGACAAACAGTACCACTGTGGTGTGTGCATATGTAATGATATGTATCTATGTGTGTGTGTGTCTGAGTATGTGTATTTATGTACACTGTCTTAAAGCTGTTCTTTAGCACTTATGGTTGTTACAAAAATTGAAATGATCAACATTTTTCATCCAATAATGTGCAAAATTGGATCAAAAGTTAAAACAGAAACTTTCTTCATGGAAGGAATGAAAAAGTGGATAGAACATTTTAAAAAAATGTACTGCACTAAATGTTGACCATGTTGAAAAATCAACTATTTTTCAAGAGAAATGAATTTGTTTCATGTTGATAAAGATTTCATTATTCAATCAAACCTAATAATTTTCAAGAGAAATGAATTTACTTCTTTTTAATACCAGTTTTATGATTCTATCCGCTCTAAAACTGGTTTATGGGATTGGAGATCTTATTTAACCATCAACCCTTATAAGTTCTAGTTTCCTCTAGACATCTCAAATTTCATAGAATATCACTAGTTTAAGATCAAAAATTGTTCATAAAATGTACAAAGCCTAGGTGAAACAAATAAAATCTGGTATGATTATGATTTTAAACATTGATTTTGTAAAATAATTTAATGAAAAATGTTAAGTTTGTGCTGATAAAAATGTGAATCATGTATAACATCTAATTACTTATGACAATTAGTTTCTAAAACATTTCACATCATTTAACCTGACAATTTTAAGAATCTCTTGAGAATCATCTTTTATTTGATTGATTTCCTACAAAAATACACAACAAAAAATTCATCTTTCACTTGGAATAATGAGTGCATCATTTCATAAAAAAATTAAAAAGATCAGAAATGTTGTTGTCATAAAAATATAAATCCAAATAACAAAAATGGTTGGTTGGTTAGTTATGTTGTATGGCCTATCAACCCTTGTGGGTTATGAAATGCTAAATCCAATTCAAGAATATATATATCAAATATGATTTATAATCAGATAGTTTGTAGGTAATATTTGTTTGCACACGGTAAAATTGTTTCAAGTATAGTAAATGATTAAATATTTCTATTTGACCCATAGATAGGACCCTCACAGATACTACCACTCCAGGTCAGAGTGAACCTGAGAGCAATAGTTATGAAGGAGTACTGTACATTCCTGAAAGGATTGGAGACTTACCATCAGTTTTTTAGTGTCATATCACGGACACTTTATTGGAGGAGGGGATCTTACCCCTTTGCAGTGGCTTAGTTGAGATATTCTACAGCCCCAGCTGACAGATTTACCGATTATTCATCACATCAAATTAATATTATTCAGTAAAGAAAAAGAAAAAAGGTTTGTAGAAATATTTCAAATCTAAGTGACACACTTCGATTTGAAATATTTATACAAAACTTTTTTTTTAAATTAAGAACAGATATAGAATTGTGAATTAATTATAGGTTTTTTAAAAAAATTCTCTGAGTATGAACAACTGGAATGTTTCAAACAAAAAGTTTTCATCATCATTTTATTAGATGAAGCATTGTCAACTATTATTAACTTTTGTCAATTAATAATCTTAAGAGTAGAGATAAAAAAAAAACAACTAAAATTAAGATGAAAGAAGAAAAAATGCTATTCCAAAAATTCAAAGATCCCTTTTTCTTTAATTCATTTTAATAAAATGTTGTGATCCTTTAAATTAAAAGGATTTTTCTCTTGACATCATGTCAAAATAAATTTTGAAAAACTTTTTTTTTCTTTTAATGTTTTATTATCTCAGAAATATTTTAGATGACAGAACAATTTCTGCTACCAAGATCAGAACAAAATTAACAGTCTTTATAAAAAAATAAAATTGGTTAAAATTTTCCTGTATTTTGAAATATTTGCATCAACAAATTTCTTCACATTTTTTTCATTCAATGAATTCATTGTTTTTTGGGGTTTTTTTTATTAACCCTGAAAAACAATGAGTGTCCCATGGTAACTTTTTTTTCTTTTTTTTCATGCACATATTTAAAACATGTATATTAATTATTTTCATTCATTAGAGTCATGCAATATCCACGCCATTTTCAGATGAAAAAAAATTAGTGACATGCTCTACAATAATATGCCATATAAATTATGTCTTTAAAAAATTCTTTTCTTATCGAATTTTAGCAGCCTGCATTTTGAGAAATAAGATTTTAAACTTTTATGACTTAAAAATTTGTACTTTTCATTGCTTAAACACATATTTTAAGTTCTACTGATTTTTTTGATTTTTTAAAAATCATGTCCCATAATATTTGTTACATTTAGTGTATGAAATCTATATTCCAATGTATCAACAATTATGAGATAAAGGTAATATTTACAAGAGGCCATGATAATAAAAATATGAACATATTTGATTGTGAATATAAATATCAATTACATTCTATTTTAAATGTACAAAAATTAATATAGAAATTTTTTTTGTGATCTCAAACAGTATTTTCTCTCCTTTTTACTTAACTTTGTCTATGAAAATAATCTAATCCTTGGAAAAATTCTAATATTTTTCTTTAAAAAAATTAAGAAACTGATTTTTTTTATTTGCAGTTCAAAAATGTTTCAATTTCATATTCCAGGTACCATGAAACCGAAGTAACACAGCACTCATCAACTGGACGTCAAGATTCATCTACAACAGGAAAGGTGATCATTCTTTAATATATTTTTGCATATTGTAAAATAAAAGAATTATAGAAAATACATTAAATTTTCTTCATTCCTACAAAATGAACTTTTAAATGTAAGGGAAGTAATTCATCTACAAAAACAAAGCAGTCATCTCCCATGCCATCAGCAATCCCTCGAATTTAGTATACCACAAGGGAATTTTTTTTTTTTTTTTTGTCTTTAGAGGCTATTGAAAAATTGTCTTAATATTCATCATATAAAAAGTTATGAATTAATGCATTCGATTTTTTGAGAATTGATAGGTGTAAAAATATCTCTAAGTCCTTTCTCTTTGTAACAGTCGTGTGTATTCCACAAATATGAGCAGGATGTGACACAAGGTCAATTTTTAAGCACAATAAAGCTAGTTTGAATTCAGAAATTTCCTTTTCCTAGACTGGTTGCCTAACTAAGACAAAAGAACCTAGTCTGCTCTACTATTTACCTATAGTTGAGGGAGAACAGATGGATTCATGCTTAGAGTATTAAGTGAAATACAAACAGCCCCATTCAGGATTTTGAGCTTGCGTTGCCAATTCCTTTGATGAAAAAAATCATACTAAACTCACCTTCAAAAAGTCATTTGCCTATAAAATCTTTTTAGTGGTACTGATTATTCTTTCTTTATGGATTAGATTATTTCTACCTTTACTTTTTCTTTTTTTAAAATTATAAATGTGTGGTCTAAAAAGTAATGGAATAGATTACTCACATCACGTCTGCATTTGACCGTCAGGTAAAGAAAAAAAGAGGAATGTGAGTTTGTGGACTCCTTATTTGCGAGTAGCAGTAATTTGCATATGAGAAGAGGCTATAAAAAGACCAAATTGGCGAGAGCAGAGAGCAGACATTGAGTTAAGAGGAGCTGGTGCAAGTTGCAAAGTCGTGTTATTCTGAAAGTTGGTGCAAGCAGCATAGTTGGTGTGAAGGAGTTCCGACCCACTTTTTTCATTACAAAATGGAACCTCACTTTCAAGAACAGTTGTCCTATGTAAAGTGATTCTTCAAAACATAAAAAATATTCAAATAGGAAACAAATAAGTTTAAAAGATGTTTTTGTTTTTTGGGTGTTTTATTTTGTTTTTGTTTTTTTCTTGGTAAAAAGTGTGATCATAAGCAAAATCTAATATCTCCTCCAAGACTTGGAGCGTAAGTTATCATAGAAAATAGACACAGCAACCCAAATTTTAATTCTGGACTAGGCTGTTTACATTTCACATAGCACTACTACCCTAAGGAAAGATATGCATTTAACTATTCTCCCTCTAGCTCAGAATAAATAGTAGAGCAGTCTGGGTTCTTTAACTTTGGTATGGCAACCAATCGCAGAAAAGGAAAACTGAATTCAAACCTGTTAAACTTTACTTAAAAACTGACCTTGTGTCACACTCTGCTTGTGACAGAGGGGTTAGGTAAATCCAATGAAATACAACATAAACAAAGCTGTAAGTCTTTGAATATAATTACATGTAATATCTTTAAATTATTTTCATATTACACATATATAAGATCAATATGTAATCTATTGTTTGATTAATCGTACATACAATCCCTTTAATTGAAAATTGAAATATATAGAGTTGAGTCATTAATAATTTCTTTTTTTTTTTTTTAAAGTAAGTTGTAACATTGCATTTCAAATTTGCAATGTTTTAAATACAACCAGAAATTACCTGATTAAAGAGTCCCATCACCGGTCATTCTTATTTCAGAAGTGAAAGAGTGCACATGACAATTTAATTGATAATCTCATGCCTATAAAATCAAAGAACTGAAAGTACATATTTGACATGTAAGGTTATAGGAGTTTAAAAATAACAAAAATACTACAAAAACAGTTAAGAAAATTTGTAGCATCTATTGCCAAGGTGTCATTACTGATAATGTTTCATTCTGGCAATATGTCATTGATAGATGAACCCAGACTAAGACACTCATCAGACCTCAATCAAGATGTATTAAGAAAATTGGTAGAATGCAATCTGCACAAAAGTATCCCAATATTAGCACTTGACCTCAACACATCCCAAATCACAATCTGCCATCACCTGAAAAAATAGGTGAAGTAAGCAACCTGGACATTTGGGTTCCTCATACTCTTAGTGAGAAAAAAAAGATGACTTATATATTTCTTGCAAGTTTTCTTTTAAGACAGAAATTTTACCTGTTTCTCAAGAAAATCATTACAGGTGACAAAAAATGAGTTTTATGACAATGTTCAATACAAAGGCGGTGGATTGACAAGTATAAATCTCTGCCGCCAATTTCAAAGGTGGAGCTTCATGGAAGAAAAATGATACTATGTGTATAGTACGATCACTGAAATATTACTCATTTTGAGTCTGTTAATTGCAATCAGACATTCAATGCAGATTTCTATTATTGACAGTAGCAACATGTGCATGAAAATCTAAGAAAAAAACTCTGAACTCATTAATAGGAGAAATATTGTACTTCTCCAAGATTACACAAAGCCAAATTCAGCCAGAATTATACAAGAAAATATATTGAATTTAGGCTGGTCAGTTTTACCCCATCCACCACCATATTCACCAGACCTTGTATTAAATGGTTTCCATCTTTTTCATTCTCAGCAAAATGCTGACTGATAAAATTTTCTCAAGAAGATCAGGCAAAAATGTTTTGTGGAAAACTTCTTAAGCTTAAAAAAGCTGAATTTTACTAAAGAGGAATCAACAAGTTATCTGATAAATGGCAAAAGGTGATACAAAATAATGACAAATATATGATTGATTGAAATGAATTCATTGTTAAATTATTCATGAATAACTGTATTTTACTAAAATGATAATTATTTATGATTCAACCAAGTATTATATTGATCTATTTTTGCCTTGAGCCTTTCACTTGTAACTTTTACTTATATTTATGTATATCATTGTTATGACTGGACTTGAATGAATAACAAAACTTAAATCATGAATTTTCTTCTTTTTTTTAAATCTGTGGTTGGGCAAATAATTTCATGGGTAAATTTTGCTATAAGAAAGAGTTTATTATAAAATCATTTGCTTTTTGCCTTCAAGAAGGAAATTGCAATTCTATATTTACCTGTTTTGTTTAATTTACATTAATTCAGATAAAACATAGTTTGTGTGTTTAAATCAAGATGGTGCCATCCCCTCAATTAAATGGCAAGCCACTGGAATTAGTAAACTAGTTCACATACTTCAGGAATAACATCTCATCTACTGAAAGCAATAACATCACACACAAAGCATAAAAACTGCTACTGACAGGCTAATGACCATATGGAAACACCAGTGTTGGCTGACCAGCAAAACAGATTCATCAGCTCTGTGTGGATACTGAATGACATCTAGAAGACTTGCCCAGAGCAATGTCCAGTAGGGATGGATGGTAAGAGAGTCGAAGGAATCCATGCTGTTAGCATGCCTTGAGGATGATGATGAATTTAATATACATCATATGATTGGAATATATCTTACTTGCAACACTGACAATTAACATTTTACCTGTGAAGAAGGTACAACATTATCACAATGACTCCTGCCTTAATCCCGAGGCCCTATAAGATTCCTACTTTCAAAGCCCACTCACTCTCGGTAAGAAGAGCTGATACAGGTGGAGAGAGGAAATGACCTGTTGATCCTATGAGAACGATTTCTTGATATCCCATCCCACTCAGCAGACATCCAGGGAAACAATTTTTTTTTTTCCCTATAAAAATTTTTTTTTTTTTTTTTTTAAGAAAATGTTCATGATTCTAGAGAATAGTCAACACACAGAAACACACACACACACACATACATATATATATATATATATATATATATATACACACACACACACACACACACACAAATTATTAACTAAGCCATAAGCATATTTTAAAACATAATCTTGGACACTGGTGTCCCAGTTGAATTTCCTTTTTATTTTAACCAAAGCATAATTTTGCATCTCCAAAGCTAAATAAACAAAATAAAACTTGATAATTGAAGGTTTAAAAGAGGCTGTAGCTATTGTATCCTGTATTTGTTTTTCAACAGTTAAAGATAAATGCTAAATTTTTACACTTCATGTTGATGAATATATTGATTACTTCCCTTCAAGTCGATTGAACCCAAAATCATAAAAGAAAAATTTGTCTAAATTTCTGAGATGAAGCTTGATCATTTTTATCATTTAGATTATTCGGACTATTGTCTTCGTCTTTATTGTTATATTCACACTTCCGTCAATGTGTCATTTGGCCTTCTTTGGGTGTTTGTTGCCCAACTCATGAGCCTACATGGAACTTCAAACCAAAACCCTTTATTTAATCCCCAGGGTTAGATTGTCCTAATTCCATCAACCCTAACTGGGTACAAGTGTTAAAATAAACTAAGTTTTCTTTTTTATTTTCACTGTAATCAGAACTGATGTTGCAACCTTGGAGATGACCTCTGCCTATTTCTGTAGTGCCACATGTCTTGCTGGATACATAGTGCAACAGATATACACATTTGGTTAAAAGAGCTTCTAAGTGAAATCATCTAGAGGTTGCAGGTTCGATCCTGACTATAGGTAAATAATAAGGAATACTTACTATAGTTTAACACTTGTACCTCCTGTTATGGTTAAGGGAATTTAGTTAAAGAGCTAAGTGAAATGATCTGGAGGTTGCAGGTTCAATCCCGACTACAGGTAAACAATAAGGAATACTTACTATAGTTTAACACTTGTACCCATATATTGTTAACAGAATTAGAACACTCTAACCCCAGGGATTAAATAAAGGGTTCAGTTCCAAGTAGGCTCCTAATTTTGACAAGAAAAAAAAGCCAATGGATACAATGGCTAGAACATTGTGAATATAACAATAAAGATGAAGTCTGAATAGTCGAAATGATCAAGCAAAAAATATAGCCAAACATTAAAAGACAAGAAATACAAAAGACTTTGGTTTTAGTTGGGTTTTATGGCATATCAAACCCTGTAGGTCATTTAATGCCATATCCTTTTTATACGTATATATCAAATGTGTTTGGTTTGGTTTTATTGCATATCAACCATTGTAGATCATTTAATGCCAAATCCTTTTGATGCATATATATTAAATGTATGATTTCTAAACACATTTTGTAGAAAACATTTTTAAATAAGCTTGAGCTCATTTCTTTTGGTACACAGTTAAATGATTTCACTAATACAAATAATTTACTGACAGTAAAAAATAAAACAGTATTGTTTCCTGGTCATGTCTTCAAGGATATCTGTGAATAGACAATATTCTACAATAGAATGGCAATATCTTTAATTAACAAAAAGGTCAAAACAATGATCAATAGTCAACATGTTTGCTGTTGACCAAGATGTGAGAATTGAGAGGATTTGCTTATACAACACAGAATATAAATAAATATTATAAAAATGAGAATTGATGTTGAGTATATTACATATGTAGTGTAATTATGATTATCTCCCTTTCATTTTTTTTTCAGTCAACCAGAGAAAACACTCCTGGGAGAGATACAGATGAGTATGTATATTCTCTTTACTTTTTTCTTTTCTTTGACATTTCTCTATTTGTCGATGATTCTTGTGCAAAACAGTTTTCTTAACAAAAACTGCAGAGTCTTAGGAGAAGAGACAAAAAATGTTTCACCTGACCAAGAAAGGAATGATAGAACTATGAAACACATTCACCCCTCCACAAAAAGTCATTTCCTTCAATCAAGAACTTTTTAGAACTCACTTATAAAAGTAGAGGGTGTCTATTACAGTTTCTATTTTCATTATCACGACTGTTAAATTATTATCAATATCATAACAATTAATTGTTTGTTTTTTGGTTTTCTTTGTCTCAAGGAACCAAGAAGACGGTCGTTCAAAATCTCAAACTGAAGAAACCGGTATCAACAGGTCTTCCTATTGTTCAGAGGTTGGTATTTGATGTTCTCCAATTTGATTTGATTTTTAATTGAAAACAACTCAACAAATAGATTAAATTACCAAGTATCAAAATGAAGCATTTAATCACACGAGTCTACTTATCTTATAAACTATCCATTTTATATCTGCTATTATTTTTAAGCCCTTATAGTTAATAGGTTTAAACATGCTGGTCGTTCAACATATATCTTTCTAATTATCATTAAAACTGTTCTTTTCATAAAGTTATTAATTCATATTTCAATGGAAATTGCTTCAGGTCAACTTATCAATACTATAATGACCATCATCTTAAAGCCAAAAAAAATCATGAAAGCCTGACGGCTATGTATAAACCTAATTTAAAGTGATTACCAAAATAAATAACAATGATTATGTTGCTTACACTTGAAGTATGTTTTGCAACTAGCTGATAACTATAAAATCTATTTTATATATTCCTTTTTGTCATAGAATTCTTCATATTGTTTTTTCGATTTGCATAAAAACATTCTATTCTTATCTTTATAGTAGAAGTTATTTTTTATTACTATCTCCATTGGAGTTTTTCACATTAGTGTCAACTGATGGTCTTTCACTGGAGTTTGAGTGACAGCAAGTCTCAAGTCTCCAGGACCCTTCTAAGTATTTTGGCCGTTCTCAATAATGTTGTTTGGATGGTCTCCACTCATCCACTGACTTCCAAGTCCTCCAGCCCCTTTTGTAATCCTTTAGTTACTGTACCAAAAGCACCAATCACAATTGTATAATTGTCTCCTTCATGTTCCATAGTTTTTTTTAATTCTCTAGCAAGGTCCAGGTACTTATCCTTCTTTTCACATTCTTTCAGTTTTATTCTGTGGTCAGCCGGAACAGCAAAGTCGACAATTTTGCAAATTATTATTTTTTTTTTTTTTTTAATTACTATTATAATTGTTAGTTTCGTAAGGTCGCATGGTTTATTTAGGCTAACACCATGGCAGCCAGACAGCTACACATAACCCTAATGTAAAACAAATAAAAAAAATTATATACTCTTGTTGAATAAGAAACACTGGTTATATATCTTGCACTTACAAATAATAAACAAATACTTTATGATTAGTTCATAACCATAAAAAAGGTATTAACTTAATTTATTGACCTGTGTACATATTAAACTAATTAGCAGTTGACACCCTGTCGGTTGGGGCTCTATTCTACAGGCCTAATATGATGCTAAAGGATGGGATCCTGGTGGCTGAGCAGACCATGATCTAGTTGTCTGAGTGGTCATGTAATCAACAACACTTTACTTTGGCCCTTATTGGGCTAGACTGGCAACTAGAAAAGTCTGATCTGATCAATTGATTGGTCACATCAAGCTCTAGCATCTATGTTTAGGCCTAACTGTATTCTTCAGACTGCACTTTTGGCAAACACCCAACTCTTTTTATATTTTAGGCAGTAGCTGAGGGTTGATTATGCTTTGAGAATAGAACTTTGACTTTTGTTGAACTAAAGGACACCAAGTATTCAAGATTATTCTTCATTCTTTGGTCTACCCCCCCATCTCTTCTGTATCTGTGTCTTATACCAGCAGGGCTGAATCAGTGATTCCCACACAAATATGCTCAACCCACAACCATACACATATACACCAGCATGAACATACATACACACAGAGCTAAGCCTGTATATAGTGTCACACAAGAATAACCCTCTGAAAACATAAAAATAAATCTGACCACTCCCCATAATTTACCTATTGGCATGAAATAACCTCAGATGAGTTGACATGCTTTTTAATCAAATCAATCATAATCAGCTGTTGAGATTACTTTAAAAAATCTTAACCATCACCAGATAAAATATTCAACTGATCAATTTTTTAATTGTAAATCTAACCCAAAAAAAATATTTAAGATGACTTTTATTGCAATTAAATGACATAAAAGAAAATTTTAACAAAGACAACATTATATCTAATCCAATTTGAAATGACTCAGTAAAAAATAAATTTTAATTTCTAAAAAGAAAAAAAAAAGGTAGTCAAATGTAAAGAACTATGTACAACCACAAATATATAAAATATCCAAGAGCAAGATTTCAACTTTTTAAACGGATAAAAAATTTGTTAAATTTTTCAAATTGTAATTCATTTAGAGTCATAATAGTTATGTGTAAAATACTTTAAGGATTTGGAAAAAATCATTTTTAAAGGGAGCTCATAATAAACATAAAAACATTTATCTTTCCTTCCACTCATTGTAGTTTTTCTTAACCATAATCATTAGAAATTTGAATAGTTTATTTGATAATGGAATTCTGTTTAAGATATTAGGAAATCATACTTTAAGAATTAAGTTTTTAAAAGAGGGACACTGAAAAGCTTCTCTTTTCTTTTTTAATTTCTCTTCAAAAGAAAAAGTTAATTATTCATGCTTTACTCCTTATCTTGGTTGTCACATTTTGATCATTTGACCTCCCAGCCGTCTTTATATGCCCATTGTCATCAGTAGGAATTTCAAACATGGGAGGAGATTATTCTCATTCCACTTTCTATGCTTAGCGGATATTTCATGTCAGTTAATTCTTTCTTGAGATGTCATATGTCTTATCTACTAAGAGTAGATGACTTTCTATGCACTACCTGACACAGAGTTTGAACTCATGACCACTAGATAACTTATATCCACTTGACCATTGTTCTTTAGAACAAATCAATGGCAGTTACATTCGGAGCCTGCTTTTAAATCAATGAATAATAATGATAATTCATCATAAAAGAACTTTAAACAAAAAAAATCATAAACTGATTTATGATATTATCAAGTAATTCCTCTAAACTTTGTTATTTCCTCACTCCAAATAGATGTGTTCGAAGAAACAGCAGGCTTGTCTTTCCTCTGGCCAAGATGGTTTGGTTTTTTTGTCTAATGGCATATCAACCTTTGTGGGTTATTTAATGTCAAAACCATCCTTGTACAAGAACAATAGTGGTAGTATTTAACCTATAGATAGTAGGGATAAGGGTAGGGATGCATACCTTTCACAAATGTAATTGTCCCAAAATGAACCCCTTGCCAAGATCGATTTGACTATTAAGTATTATTTAAGCTGGCTGAAATTTCTCTAAAACATTTCCCTTCCTACCTGCCCCCTCCCCCAGGTGGGCTCATCTGGCATTTGCTTCCAGTGAGTTGATCACCTGGTCCCATAGCTTCCTCCCCTGCCCCAAGCAATAAAAAATAATTTTTATAACCTTGCCAAAATATCCATAAATGATAAAATCTATCTTTAAAAGAAAATTTATTAATTTTTTCAATTTTCTTTCTTTCTTTTCTGATTCTTCTGTAGACTGGACAAACACAAGCTGAAAATGATACTCCTGTTCATCGTTCGAGTAGACAAAGCTATGGGCAGTCAGATAGTGATGTCGGACACACTCCCAGGCACCACAGGTCAAGTTGGCAGAGCTGTGCTGTAGCTGACAGTCCTAATGCCGGTTCCTACACTCCTGCACGTGTAGCTAGACGGAGCTATGCTCATCATGACGACAGCGATTATGGAAGCTACACCCCTGTGCACCGATCAAGGCAAAGTCATTCCCGAGGGGACAGGAGTGACCATAGCAGTGACTATCACACTCCTTCACACCGGTCACGCCATGGAGAAGGACGAAGTGGCAGTTCACACACTCATCGCTCAAGACACAGTTCACATGGTGACCGAGAATCCCATTCCTCTAGATCTAGGCATAGCCGCTACCATGACGAGAATGACCCTGGCCGTTCAAGGACAAGCCGTGACCCAAACTTAACAGTTGTCTTCCACGAAGGACAAACTAATGAAATGGCGACTGAACTTTAATTAAACAAAATGTACAGAAGATAAAAATTTAGATGTTTTGCTGTATAAAGAAAAAAAAAATCAAAATAATATTTGGTGCTATGTGGAAAGAAAAAAAAAATATTTAAAAAAAAAAAAAATCTTACATTGTCAAACCTTTTAGTGCTGAATGTGACTGAAATAAGTAGAAAAATGGATGCTTTTGTTGTGTCACTAGTTTTATGAAATGGCTGCAAAAACCCTTAAAAGCAAAAAAAAAACAAAAAAAAAAAAACCCTGAAATGTTGCTGAGTCTTCATTGAATTTTTTTCCCCTTTTTTTCTGTCTAATGCAAATCCCACCTCTTAAATTCATTGACCACAAAATCAGTGAAATGCAATAAAAGACCCAAATAAGATAGATTATTAATTATTGATTTGATATTTATAAAATTTATGACTATATTTTATGAGAGTATTTATATTTTGTTTGGAAGGTTCTACAAAGTTCCTTCATTTGTGCACCTCTACTTTTCAGTGAATGTGTCTGTGTTTGGCAAGGATGTGCAAAACCTTGCCTCTCCCCTCCTTCCAATGGAGACTTGGGCAAATATCATGTTAGATCATTGTCAAACTTGATTCATTTCATTAGTTTGTGTAGAGTGCGTTGATGTCAGTAAAACTTACAAATTATAAATCAACAAATTTTTCTTGTTGTTTTTTCCAATTTATTTCCTTAATTTTTAACCCTTTGAACCTACGAGCCAAGTATTTTATACTGAGTGTTATTATACTATACACTGTAAGCCAGATATTTCAGACTCAGATCACATCAGATAATAAAAGGCCTAGTATAGAGATCATTCCCAGTCTTTTTTAGTGCAATGACAAGGTAGATATATTTTCATCCGCAAGTGAAATTTGAATGTGTTTTATACTTGATTGTTTGAGGGATAAGGGTTCCAAGGATTAACCAGATGTATCAATTATTTTGTAACTTTATTTTATTAACATTACAATGAGAAGATAAGACAAATACTGGGAAAAAAGAAAAAAACTTTCAACATCACAAGAGAAGAACAGTTAACATGCAAGACGATAGAGGGACAAAAAAATACAGTCTTAATTCCAACAGACAAGTGTAATTACAGAGAAGAAAAAAAAATAGTACATAAAAAAATGAATTTTATATAAAACTCTACCTTAACTTAAAAAAAACAAAACTTTTTAAATTAAAAAAAATATAGGCAGTTAATACAACAGCATAGCAAACTAAAAGAGATTTGGCTTCTTAAAGATTCATAAATAATTATTCCACCCACATTCAGTCTTTATTTATTGACCCACTGCTTGGTCAATATATAACCAGCCTATTTATAATTAGTTCTCTAACACAGGAGAAGAACTCAGCTTATTTTATGGAACTGATCAGAAAATGTCCTCATCACAGTGTCACAGATGGTAAAGTTTGGATGTAATCAATCTATTCACTAAGGTTGCAACAGATTGGGAAAATTAAAAAAAAAAGCAAAGATCCTTTTCTCAGAAAATGTGACAACATTCCATTCAAGAAAATAGCTGAAAAAAGTTTAAGCCCAACCAATAAGAAATTGATAAACAGCCATAAAATATGCAGTTCAACACAGCATATTGTTTCTCAATATTCTTAAGCTCTTCCAAAACATTTACAGAAATTAAACAAGTTATTTCCCTATTGGTTTGGCTGAGAACTTTTCAATACTTCCTTATACACCTAATCAATGTATTTCCAATTAGAATATATATATATAAAGTAAAGTAAAGTTAGCGACCATAGTCGAGGGTGACCCGAAGGCTCCCTTTTCGATAGCTACTACACCAAGGTGTAGGGGAGGGCGCTACTCCATTCCCTGGATTGCTCCACTTTAACCTTGAACCGTACCTTATAATGCTGAGTGTTAAGCAAGGTGGTATCAAGTTCCATTTTTAAAGTCTTTGGTATGACTCGACCTGGGATTGAACCCAGGTCTCCCGGGCCATTGGCGAACACTCTAACCGCTGGGCCAATACCCACACAAACAAAGTACTACACAAAAGTTCAACTATAGTGAGCAGGAAGAAAAGAAAATGTTAATTTTAAGCGTTTCCTTGAAAGCAGTTTGTTTTTTTAACTCATAAAGGGAACTTCTAATGAAAGTGATAGAGGTCCATTCAACATTCCATTTCCTGTTCAAATTACTTTTTAACAGTCCCATGTATATATTAAAGTAGGTTTGGTTATATAAGCACTTATTTCAGGTGATATCAAAAAGTAACCATTTGGCTTCGAAATGTAGATAACACCTTCCTATTTTGGTTCCACTATGTGAAGCTATTGTCAATAATAGATCATATATGAATGCTATTACATCAACAGTACAATTTATTATGGTAAAAGATTGATAAATTTGCTACTCTTGGTGACCTGCATAGAGTGTAGGTTTAGGACATCCATCTATAGAAAGCCAATACACAAGTTTGTATTAGAATTCAAATCACCTCTTCTGCGTAAAGGAAAGAACAGTAGCCTGCCTCCAACATCAAACAAAAAGCAACAGAGCCTTATATTCTAGACATACTTGATAATCAATTTACCAAAGAATATAAATTCATTATAAATATTCAGTTGTTCCAGTCTTGAGTGTTTTACATGTCAACCCTTTTTTAGTTATTTAATGTTGAAGGCAATATAGTTTGGTTTATTTGTTTTATAATATATCAACCACCTTCGATTATTTAATACCAAAATTTGATACAAATAATTGGCACACGATTATATGGTTTTTAAGTATTCCAATCTAAGAATTAATTTTTTTATTGCGGACTTTTGTCCTCATCTTGGTATTTTTTTTGTTTGTTTTTCTCACTACGTTTTTACCAAATTTCACCTGGCCTTCTTCAGGTAATTAACCGCGACCTCGGATAGGAATACTGAGTCTTGTAACTATATCCCCAGTAATTACTGCCTTCCATAATTGTTGTCTATCGCACCAAGTAAACCTCTGGCCGGCTTGGGTAGGAATTGAAACCGCTATCTTCTGACAATGCTCACCTGGAACCATATGGTTGATACGGTTACAAGACTCAGCATTCCTATCCGAGGTCGTGGTTAATCACCTGAAGAAGGCCAGAGGTGAAATTTGGCTGGAACGTAGGGAGAAAAACAACCAAAAAAAAAACTACCAAGATGGGGACAAATGTCAGCAATAAAACAATTCTCAGATTAAGAAGCCTCATCTGAAAAAGGATTCCCAATAAAGACTACTCCAATCTAATAGTAATAATTTATAGTTTTAAGTATTCCTATTACTTTTTCAAAGCAATTATATGCTTTCAAGTAACTATTCTTATTTAATATTAATTATCCTCAGTTTTATGGCTTTAAGTATGAAGTTACCCAATACCTCCATCATAGTGTGATTTTAATTTTGAATGTTTCATACACACACATACATACATACAATTTTGTGCAGAGAGTGTAAATAGTAAAAATGAATTTTTGTAATAAACAATTATCTACAAGTCAGCATTGGAAAATTTATCTACCACAAGCAGGATGTGGCACAAGGTCAATTTTTAGCAGAGTAAAGCTGGTTTTAATTCAGTTTTCTTTCTCCTAGTCTGCCCTACTATTTACTCAAAAGAGAACAGATGGATTCATGCCATTCCCAAGGGCATTAACACAAAGCGAAAAGCAAACAATCTCATCCAAGATTTAAATTCTGGTTCCCAATTTCATATCCTACACTGATAACCATGATACTTAGTATGCCTCCTGGTTTCAAATATTCCAATACAAATAATTTTCAAACAGATCGATTTAACCCAAGATAGCACTTCTCTGGGTCAGAGTGTCAACAATAAAAAGTTAACAGAAATTCCATAGTCAAACCTTTCCGAAAATTCTACTTGATTTAGATTTAAGTCTTGAGGTAATGATTTGTAAATCCATTTTGTTGATGACATTTTTAAATAGGCCTAAGCTCCTTCTTTGCACACAGTTAAGTGGTTTCAAGTATTTCAATCAAACTCAAATAATTCTATTTACTATTAATCATTTGTTTGCACACAGTTAAATTGTTATACTTATGATTTGTAAGTGAATACTTGGGAGGGAATTTCATTATTAAATGAGTTAAGACTAAATTGTTTGCACACAATTATTGCTATTGTTTCTACACAGTTAAATGTTTTCAATTATTGCTATCTAGCACTAATAATTCTATTCAATATTAATCATTTGTTTGCACACAGTGAAGTGGTTACAATTATTGCTATTTAACACGAGTAATTCTATTCAACATTACTCATTCGTTTGCACACAGTTAAATGGTTCCAAGTATCACTAACAATTCAATTAAACGTCTGTCATTTGTTTACACACAGTTAAATAATCAAAAGTTCTATTTCTAAAAATTCAATTTAGCATAAGACATTTGTTTGCACTCTAGTTTAATTGTCAAACAGTTCTATTGGACCCTATCAGGTGCTGCCCATTTGGAACTGGGAGCAATGGTGATGAACAGGTACTCCACATTTCCCCAAGCTTCAAGACTGGAGCCTCACTATCAGATAGTTTAATGTCACATTCAGGACACTCGTTAGGAGAGTCTTACCCCTTCATTGAGATACAGTCAGTGTATTCTACAGCCCCAGCCAAATGGGATGGGAACCATAAGGATTTCTACAAGACCAAAAGGAGAATGGCTTATTAAGATGCATCTAGCCATGTTATGGCTGAATTCCAATTCACAAAAAGAAAGCCTAAGTCTTCTTAAAATTAGTCAAACCTTCAACAGAGAATCCTATGAGTGAAGTTAAACACAAAGATTCCAAAAATACAGATCTCTTCATAGTGCACTTGTACTGGGAACTGTTGTCATAGTTCCAGGTTTCATTACAGTTTTAATCAAATTCTTTCATTGTGGTGAAAGCAAAAATGGTTGATTGGTTGTTTGGGTTTTATGGCATATCAACCTTTGTAGGTTATCTAATGCCAAATCCATTTTTATACAAATAATCAGTTCTATTTCAAACAATTCAGTTTAGCATAAGTACACAGTTTAATTGTCAAAAATATTTCTATTTCAAGCAATTCAGTTTAGTATAAGTATAGTTTTTGTTTACTCACAGTTAAATGTCAAAACAGTTCTATTTCAAACAATTCAGTTTAGCATACAAAAACAGTTCCATTTCAAACAATTCAGTTTTAATGTTGTATATTGACCTTCGACCCAGCCAAACATGCCATTCCAAAGTGATGCACCGGAAGGAAGTGACACATTCCGATGGCAGTTATGAGAAGAAATCGCATAGGCAGGCTTGGCTGACGATATGGGACAAGGTAAAATCCCATGGTACACTTATAGACTGATGCACTGGAAGAGAGTGACCTCTGAACTGCATGACAGTTATTTCCGCTTGATGATGATCAAACATGCCAGTCCAAAGACACCGGAAGTGGCATATTCTGGCCTGGCTAGCCATGAGAATAGATATGGAGTGAACTATTATATAACTCGGTGAAGACAGGAAGTCAGTGAGTTGGAGATCAGATGAGTTAGAGACAAGATGTGGTAGAGAAAGCCACCACCCGGCAGAAGGGGCCTTTGGGACCACCAGAGTTGAAGATCAGATGAGTTAGAAGATGCTGGAATGAGAACATGTCTCAGAGAGGCTGAGCCCCCAGGCCTCTGATTGAGCAGTCCAGGAGAACGAGAACAACACCCACCAATGCCCATATGTTGCAGTCTTTGTTCAGTCTCCAACTCCCTCTCACACACAACCTTTCAAATAAAGTGAGAGATATATTTTTTTAAATAAGTCTTCGCTCGTCTTTATTCATTGCATCAATATGTATTCCGCACGTACATGTGTATAGTAGTAGCATATGACTATACAACATTAATACCAAATCCATTTTTATACAAACAAATAGTTCTATTTAAATAATTCAGTTTAGCCTAAGTACACAGTTTGTCAAAAACATTTCTATTTCAAGTATTTCAATTTAGTCAAACAATTCACTTAAGCGTATGTACAGTTTCAATGTCAAAACCAGTTCTATTTCAAACAATCCAGTTTAGCATACAAAAACAGTTCTATTTCAAGTAATTCAGTTTATCATAAGTATTCAGTTTAGTTCTATTTAACCTATATATAGGACCCTATCAGGTGCCACCACTCCAGGCCAGAGTGGACCTGGGAGTGATGGCAATGAAGGGGTACTCTGCATTCCCCAAAGCTCCAGCATTACTGGAACTTTACCATCAGATTGTTTAGTGTCATATCCAGGACACTGGCTGGGTGGGGGCTTACCCTCTGCAGAGAAGTAGTTTGTGTATTCTACAGCCAAATGGACAATAATATGTAACACTATGATAGTGTTACAAGTTGACTGGCAATATTAAATCAAATACTTAGGACTAATTGGATAAATTGTTGAAGATTAGTTATAGTCTTTTGGTAAGGTAGTGAAGAAAAATATAATAATAATGTACTCGGATCTGGCGACACCATGCATGAGAGTGGGTCAAGGTGACAAGGACACCAGGATTGTTTACTGAAGGGATGAAACGGCTGATCTGGGTTTTGATTGACAGGATGAAAAAAACAATTTTATTTCATATTCTAATGTCAGCCAAGTGCAAATCTACGGAAAATTACGGCTAAAAGCCTGACACAAGGCCATTAACACAATATTAGAATATTATCAGTTGACTCGCCAATCAAAGAAAAGCAGGGTAGAGCTTTTCCCCCACCTGCCCAAGACGTGCAATGCAGGGCCATAATTTTTGAATGGCTGTCCAGTTGAACACGGGCCTCAGGGTGAGGTTTCACTCCCCCACCCATTATTGCGCTCTGTGGCCATTGGTCTAGCGTTTCTATTGGTTGGCCAATCAGAGCCATGTGTTCAGGGGACTGGACCCCCATAAAAAAAGATCCCGAAAAGAGAATAGATAGATTGAAAGCCGGTTCCACAGACCAAAGATCTGAAGGGCTTGCCACCCTTTTTGCCACCGCTGCCGCTTTTACCCAGAGTCCTTAACTTGACCATCCCTAGCAACATTAGTTTACTCAAAATGGACTCGAGGCTAACTGTTATCGCCAGTCAACTCATCTCCAAACTAAAACTCCTTGTTGTTGTTGTACATGACTTTTTTTTTAATCATTGAATAATGAATAAATGTAATTTACAACTGTTAACAAGCGTTCCTGACGTATTGAAGTAGTTGACCCGCTAACAGCACTGGTAGGTTGGCTGTCTTCCGACCCAGCCAGAACCAAGAGAAGTCCGAATCAGCTTTTCCTTAACTTTCTTGTGGGTTGAACAACACAACGTGGACATGGAAATCTGGACAAGCAGATCCACTAGAAACTTCGACCTATAAGTGGCTCACAACACGACATACACTTATAGGACCACACAGTTATAATATGGTTTCAAGTAACTTCTATTTGATTCATAAATGGTACCCTAACAAATACTACCACCCCAGGTCAGAGTGGACCTACAAGTAATGGCAATGAAGGGATGATTCTTCAAAGCATCAGAAATGGAGGTTTGCTACTGGGTGCTTGTAAGCGTCATAACTAGTACATCTATTTTAGGAGGAGGTCATACCTCTCTGTAAAGGATTACAAATAGCTTAATCTAAGCTCTGACAATAGAACTGTGAAATATACAATATTGCATTTATTAAACTTACATTTGACTTTTGGTAGTGTAGAATTTCCCTCTTATAAAACCCATTTGATGTTTCTTTTTGTTTTGAGGGTTTTTTTTGTTTTTTTTTTAATTTTAAAGACATTTTCAAGATTCATAAAATAACATTTCCACAATAAACAATAATAATAATCAAAGTATTAAATAAAAATCTGGTAAAAATATTGAAATATCTTATCTCAAACTATATTTACAATATCCTTTGTAAATGTGGAATTGTAAATGGAATTAGCACACTAAGAGGATTTTTGTTTTGGTTTTTATTTGGCAGTAAATAAACTAATAACAGATAAGATGCAAAACATTTTTATACAATAGCTGAACATTGTGGCTTCCTAAGATATAATTTATGCAAACATTTGAATCCATGATATAATCTTCTTCACCAAACTATACAGAGGAAAATATGGATTAACCCAATACTGATGAAAAAATTATGGAATTCACTAACAAAAAATTAGAATATTTAGTTGTCTCTCCTGGTGCTTTTATGATAGCCTTCATTTTTTCAAGCATGGATTTCCCTAATTTAAAGCAAAAGTCTTCATCAAAGTGGTTCTAACTTTCCTGAATAGCTGTTAATAGATCTTTGATCGATACAACCTTCTTGTGGGCTCCTTTTTTTTAATTTACTGTCAAGTTACACTAAAAGCAAAAGCCCCCACAATCACCAAAATTAAGCAGTAATGATCATGTTCAATAGTTAGATAGGTGACTACTCGAATGAATAGTAGGTGTTGTAAACAACCTAAGACCTGTATACTATATCTAAGCAAAGTGAATAACATACACACTGAGATGAAATCATAATTATAGATTATTGGAAAATGAGAAAAATTAAGGAAGAAGCAGACAAGATGTTCGAGAAATAGATAAACCACACCAGCAAGGAAATCAACTTAATGTGGTTCCCGCATGTGAACAGAAACCAAAGATGAGAAATGGACTCATGCGAAAATATCTCAAAACAACTCCATGCAAAAATCCTTTAATAGAGTTTTTGTTTTATGCTCCAAAGAAAGAAACCAAAACAAGTCTTCTTCCTAACAGAGATGCATATCACATATGAGGAAGGTCAGAGAATGTCCAAGTTGAAATATCATGTAATCAATTATAACAAGGAATTCAAAAGTTGAAAAAATTCTTCGACTGTTAATGGCCCTTCTCAAAACTTTAGATTCCTACTTTTATTCAATTCCAATGCTATGATGATTTTAATTTAACTTGGATTATCTATGCTTGATAAGAAACTTGACTTTTCTCCACGGATTTTATGAATGCCCAACAGGTGAACATTCAAAGAAAATCAATAACTAAAAGGAAAAAGGAAGAAAAAAAATGAAAAAAAAAAAAAAAAACCAATGCTCTATTGATATCCGTCCTAGTCTACTGAATTGCCTCCCTTTAGCATACCAACACCTGCAACATAAGATTTTATACCAGTAACAAAAAAACAGGTAAACCTAAACAGAGTTACGAATGAAACAACTATGCTGACTCTCGAGGCATGAATTATTTAGTGGATAAATGTAATGTATACAATTTGTTTCTTTTTCAATTATGATAAACTCGGTTTTATTCTTATTCTGCACAGAATTCTGCTCTTATTCATGTCCATGTATTTTGTTATGCATATTTGTTTTCAGATTAAAAGCAGATGTGAATATTTTTTCTTATTTGTTTTTACATGTAATAGATTTATGGGATCTCACTTTAGCCTCCAGTCCAGAATTCATTTCTAAATTAAAAAGCAAATTCATTTTGACATATGAAATATTTTTTTAAATAATTTATTGCTGCTTTGCTGTGGGTTTTTATCATAGTGACAATGGAAACACTCTTCTGACTGACATGAAATTTTTAAAAGACAAAAAAAATACCACATCACAGAGAGAAGAAAATGCAAAAAAAAAAAAAAAAAAAAGATAGAAATATAAATGAAATGGGGTTGAGGATAAACAGAAAAAAGAAGCTGAAAGTAAAAAAAAAAAAAAAAAGATGTACAAGAAAAGTAAAATAAATGACCTTTAATAAAGTTATAGAATTGAATAAAATAAAAAAATAACTGCCATTGTCCTGATTAGGACTTTAGCAGTCATCACTCTACACAGCTTCCTTTATCAATTAACACTGATTAGCAATGATTGTTCTTGAGGAAAATAGTTAAGTGGTTTTCTATAGCCTTGTCCACAAATTCAAAGTTTTCCTTCTCTTAGAGTGGTTGCCTATCATTATGGGTAAAAACCAATCAGCTTTGCTATTTTACACATAAGTGAGGGGACAAATGGATTCATGCCTATTACCAAAGGCATTAGTGAAAACTGAACATAAACAACTTTTAGTTGGATTTGAACTCTGCTCTCTAGTTCCATTTTCAGTGCCAATAATCACTACATCACCTTTAAAAAGTTAAATTGGAAACGAAACTATACAAAAATAATCAATGAATGAAATACAAAAAAAGAAAGAAAAAAGGACACTTTGAGTAAATTATATGACTAAGTAGTCCAGGTGAAAAGTACAGTAAGGATAATCCAAAACTTTTCAGGTAGAGACATCATTGGAAATGAGAAAAGTTTTAGTAAACAAGCCAGGCTTTGGCAAAATAAGATCTAAAAAAGTTTGGCTTCAGGTTACCCTCACCGCACTTTTAACTTGATCTAAACAAAAATAAATAAAAAAGAGAGTTAATAGCAATATAATATTTAATACATTCATTGTTGGAGTCCCATAACCTACTTTATCATTTAGATGACATTTCAAGAAATTCCTTTTCATGGCATCTGTTGGGGAAATGAGGATTACTTGGCAGTACCCATCTCCTCTCCCATAACCTATTAGGTCAGTGGGTTGTCATGTCACTTCATTTTCTTTTATGGCAAAAGGGCTACTTAGCAATGTTCATCTCCTCTCCAAATAATATGCGACAGGTTGCCAGGAGTTACATGGTACCAGCAGTCAAGAGCAATCCCTAACTTAAGCTAAAAAGCTGGTTTCAAATTTAGAATTTTCATTCTAGACCAGAGGCAGGAAGAGAAGAACATATGGATTCATGCCTTTTCCAAGAGCATGAGTATGAAGTGAAACACCAACAGCCTCACCTAGGATTTGAACTTGAGGTTCCACCAAATAAATGTACTTGTTTGAAAAGAGGGTCCCATGTAGAATGTTATGATGCACCTATGTTGACATCATGTAGAAATGTTATTTTAGTTATTCACTAAGCTTAGATGAGAAACTGAGGCTAGTGGTACCTAGTGAAAATCAAACTCCCTATCTGCTTGCCTAGTTTGATAATGATTATGCAGGGTGAGGTATCCATGTTTTATGAATTTTATTCAAGTGAAATGCTCATAAATCTTATTATCAGTCACATGATCACACTGCAGAATTAAAAAAAAGTTTTTTTCAAGTGCATTTAGAAGTGCATTCCTGTGTGTTAGTGCAGTGATGCAATCTATAACTTCATGTTAAACAAGTTTCTAATCTTGAGTTAGATCTGCAGTCTAAAAAGATTTTTTCGTGAATAATTTCTAATAACTTCTATGTGCTTTTTGTTTTGTTTATGTGTTTCAAAAATTTATATTATAAATTATCATCATTGTTACCTCACACCTAATTTTGGCTATGAGGAAAAAATTAGGTCATGTGTGTCTATGATGATTGTATCACAGTCCATTCTATACAATATTAAGATTAACTTTTACATAAAACTATCAAGCTTTTCATTTATTTGAGAACCTTATAAGTTTGGGTTTTTTTTAGAAAAACAAAATCATAAATAAAACAAGTTTTATTGATTTCTTTTTTCAACTGTTACATTCACAGAATACAAAAAGAACAAATACCAGAAGAATTATTCAATGAATGTATTAAAAAGACTGTAATGATCTATCAACTATGAAGCTTAACTTTTCTTTATTCATCATAAACTAGGGAAAAAAAAGTGGGGAAGCAAATATTGCTAAAACCACCATCATGTATCAAGTGAATTATATACAGTAGCCTTCTTTTCATCTAGTGGTAGCTGTTTACAAGAAGTGAATAAATGAATCAATGTGTGAATAATTAAAACAAGCAGACAAGACACGTCTTTGGCAAAGATTGTTTTTTTTTTTACACATTGAAAAGAACAGTTTTAAAAATGGCATTTCAAGTTAAAAGGAACCCAATTGGAAATAAAATATCTTCAATAAAATTATACTAGGGCAGAGAATTTTTCAACAACTAAAGTTTTCTTTATCATTTTTCAAATGCAAGTGTTAAATTTGCCCTTGGATTCATTCTAAGACTTCTAGAAATTACATTTTATATAAAAACAAAACCGAAAAAAATACCATTATGTATTAATAGACAAAAATTTTTTATAGTGATCTTTAGAGTAAGCATATACGCAATTACAACCTATCTACATATTTTAAATAATAGACACATTCTACATATGTATATCAGTTTACTTTAATTTCAAGAAACACAAAAAATAGCTATATTTTTTAATGAGATTTTATATTGAGACTTATAGAGACGTTATCAGAAACAAAGTTACTTGCACATCTTCAAGTCGCCAAGTCTATGGCTTTCAGAATCATTATTGCTGTTTGCTAGATCATTTTGATGTTAATATTTTAACATCGAAACACCACTCTTAAAAATGCATTTTTTAATACTTCTGTGAACGTATTGTAATGTTATTTATTCTTATAATATTGATGAATTTAAATATCTTACTGCTCAAACTTTTTAAATCAATAAAGTCCATGATACCTAAAAAGACAACAGATCCTATTGAATTTGATTAAATGCCTTTTGTTAATCCTTTGTGTACATTTATTGTTTTCAGCAACTTTTTATTCTTCTGTAAACAAGGAAAATGTTACATAAAGGTGACAGCTGCTGCTGCTATCATATAACTTTATTTTCTAATCTATCTGCATTTCACATGTAGCAGCAACACATAACATCCGAAATACGTCAATCTTACTTAAAAACGAAGTTAATTCCCTTCGACTTGCCATGACCCAAGAAGAAAATTTAAATAAGGGAGGTAAATCAAGTGAAACTGTTTCATATTGAATTATTTGGAGTTCTACTGAACACTAAGGAATATTCAAATTTGATTATAACTAAGGTTAATTGACAAGAAAGTGGGTTATATTGTTAAACAAATTTTAGCCAAGAAAACTGACTACTAATAATACAACAAATGTTACCATTTTGAAATTATTTTATTTTATAAATATAACTACAGGCAACTACATGTTAACTTTTTAGGTTTTTGATTATAGAAAATAATTTCAAATCAATGTATTATTTGTTCATTCAAAAATTTCTTGAATTGTTGATAAATTAAGTTCTTTTAAAATGGTTAAAATTAAATTCATGAAATGCAGTAAATTATGGTCTTACTTACTTGGCATTCACTCATGTGGCAGCTTTGAAGATTCCAATTTGGTGATCAGGAGTTTGTAGGTATGAACAAAACAGTTTCCACAACTGTGAAAAAGAAAATGAACAAAAATTAATTGATTGCCAAAAGAAAAGAACATTTTGATCTTTAAAAAAAAAAAAAAAAAAAAAAAATTGCATACCCCTCACAAAAAATTTTCAAATGCAATTATAACATGAAAAGGTTTTTACCTACAAATAAAAAAAATAAAAAATAAAAAAATCAGCATTAGAGAAGTTTTTCCTGAAAAACATATTAATGAAATCTACCAAAAATTAAATTCTAGTACTAATTTAATGAAAGAGAAAAATTACTTAAAAGAAATTTCACCTGGCATAGCCACACCAGGTGAGTGGAAAATTAATCTGCTTAATTCTATGGCTCTTTCCTCCCAGGCAGTACATGCACCCCGTCACTTGAAAGGTTAAGTTATTTTGGTTTTATGGTATGTCAACCATTCTAAGTTATTTAATGCCAAATATTGTTTAAACATATATATTAAATATGATTTGTAAACATTTTCAAACCAACCTGACCTCATTTTTTTGCACACAGTTAAATGGTTTCAGGTATTGCTATGTTTCAGTAACAATTTACCATCAGTCATTAGAATTGTTAAACATGATATGTAAGAGATTAGTTTGTTGATGATTTAATTTTTAAATGGGTTCGAACTAATTTGTTTACACAGGAGTATTGCTATTATTTCTAAGCAGGAAAATGCTTTCTAACATTGCTATCTAATACTTATAATTCTATTCAACATTTCTTGTTTGTTTGCATAAATCTAAATAGTTCTAAGTATTGTTATCCATCACTAACAATTCAATTAAACATCAGTCATTTGTTTACACACAGTTAAATGAACAAACAGTTCAATTTCAAACAATTCAAATTAACATAAGTCATTTGTTTTCACTCAATTTAAATATCAAACAGTTTTATTTGACCCATAGATAGGACCCTATCAAATGCTACCACTCCAGGCCAGGGAAGACCGGAGCCTCACAATCAGATTGTTTAATGTCATATCCAGGACACTCACTGATGGAGTCTTACCCCTCAGCAGAAATGCAGTTGTATTCTACAGCCCCAGCCAACTGGGCTATCACTTAAAAGGGAGTAATGGCTCAATTTATCACATTGTACCAGAGGTTCCCTGAAGGGAAATATCAAAACATTTTTGTTTTTTTTGACACCTACCTTTATGCTTATTTTTAAAAAATCTGATTGAAAATGAATACAAAGGCAAAGTTAGCATTTTCAAGAATATTTTTCCCTTTTTGTTTATTCAGTGATCTTTAAAGCAAAATATCCAAATAGCTAAACTCGTTAGGATAAAATTGCTAAGATAAGGAGAAGTTTCATAAAAGAAATTACCAAACTGTCTCAACAGCAAGAAATTAATGAAAACGAGTGTCATAAATGTATAAAATGCTTTTTAGTCAAATCTAATTACACGTCAAATTGGACTTCAACATGCAAGAATTTCCAGAGTTTCCCTTTGATTAGTTTTATTTTCTCAAGGTGTTGGTGCCTGTAACCCTCCAACCAGCAAAATAGGCGAAAGAACTGACAGACTTTGCAAATTAAAATTCTTCGTTACATGATGCTTTATTGTCTTGCCAAAAAGCAGAATTGAAATAGTCATCAAACCCCAAAAAAAGTCTTTTCTCTGCCCTCACAATAAGCCAGATTTCTTCAAAAATCGCACATCAAAAGCATGAGTATAACATTTACTTCTTATCACTCTTAATGAAAAAAAGATTTAAATTTTGTTACCAATTTATTTGCTCATCTCAGAACTGTATAGTATATAACTAAGGAATTCCCCTAAATATTTCCTATAACTCATCAAATAATTGCTCTAGACATTTTCTATGAATAATCAAATGCTGCCCTGAGGTATACCTGTTTGTCATTTTGATCAGAGAATGTTATTTTCATTTGTGCTTGGAAAGTTAAGTCTTCTAAAAAGTGTTTAATGAAAATGAGAAGTCTGCCTCATGAACTGAGATCTTTGAGTATGTCATATGTCCATGATGTATCATAGGCTTTTTCAAGGTCAAAAAAGACTGCAATCAAATGTTTCTTTTTAATGAATGCTTCTCAGATTTGGGTTTCTAAGCAGACTATTTGGTCTATGGTACTTCTTTTGGTTCTGAAGCCTTTTTGTAGGTTTGAGAGGAGGGTATTTTGATCCAAGAATCCATGTCTGTTTAAGGTTGATCATCCTTTCCAGAGTTTTCCAAGAACAGCTGGTTAAAGCTGTAAGTCTAAAACTGGTAGAGTTTGTGGGATCTTTTTGTTTTCTAAGGATATGGATGTTTGAGGATTACTTCCATAAGAAAGGGATGTTACCAGATATCCAAATATTGTTGTATATATTTAGAAGATATTTCAGGGATATTGTTGGAAGTTCTTTGAAGAGAGTGTAGTGGATTTCATCTGGACCAATGGCGGCTAAGTTATTGGATTTGGATATTGAGTTTTGGAGTTTGGTTAAGGAGAAGGTCATAACTTTCAGTCTTGTCAGGTGAATTTTGTTATGTTATTTTCTTCTTTGGTTTTGATTAAGTTGAATCTATTGAAGTGGTTTTTTTGTGTATGATGCTTGAGAAACATTTTCTGCAATCAGATTAGCTATATGTTTTTCACTTGTAGCATTTGTGTTTCTTTGAGAGAGGTGATTTATTGGAGTGTTGAAGTTTTTATTTGATATTTTCTTCATAAAGTTTCAAAGTATTTTTGGATTGGTATTGGAGTTTATTTTTGAAGTAAAGGTTCTCTAAGAAGATCTTTTGGCTCCTTTGATGGTATGTCGAGTTTTGGCTCTTTGTTGTTTAGATTTGTTTCGATTTTCTCATGAAGGGGTTTGTTTTTGAATTCCACTTAAGATTAGGTCTCTGGCAGAAAATGTACCTGAGGATGGGTCAAGGGGAGTCTGAGATTTGATGATTTTTTTCAAGGGTCTAGTCTCTTTTGTTCATTGTTTTACTTCCCCATATTATGTTGTAGCTATTAAAGTCTCTCATCAAGATAAATAGTTTAAGAAATTGTTTTATCAAGTTGTTTAGCTCTTTTACATTTAAGGTGGGATATATAGCGAGTAAATGGAGACAGTTTTGTATAATGTTGCTGAGACTGCAATTACTTCTAAGTGGGTGTTTATATTGATTTTACTTTAGGAGATATTTTTACTACTAAGGATTGATACACTACCTGAAGCTCTTAGTCCAGCATAATATACGTACCAGAATGATGAGGAATCTTTGAGGCTAAGATAAACTAAAGAAATCATCACTGGGATTTCCTGACACTTAAGACTTTATTTCCATCATCAATGGAAGTAGTCATAACTGATTCTGATTTAAACTCTTAAGCATGCAGTGTCTCAAATAGATTTAATCTGTATTCATTTTTGTGAGTGAAAGGAATTTTAAAACTATTTTATTTGCCATTAAATATCTTTTTAATGAATGATAAAAGATCAAAACACAAGAATAACTATACTTTATATAATTAAGAATCAGAATAAAACAAGAGACTAAAGTTTCTTTTCAACTGAATACAAAAACAATAGGATTCCTTTCATAATTCAATTATTTTTAAACTATTTCCTTGCCAGGATGACTGCTGGATAGAAATAAAGCTAAAAATATTTTTTAAAAAGACTATCATTATTTTCCTCTAACAGTATTAAACTGTGAATAGACTGCATAAAATTTGCTTGATTTACTGATGAGATTTTTCTAAGTGAAAAGAAAATGATGAAAAATGTCAATGAATCAAATTGGACACATTAGATGTATTGGTGATATGATAACTTTGACTATAGATTTTTCTTGCATATGAATAAGAACAGGTCAATTGATTAATCAATGAATATATGTTTGCTTTTAAACTTTTGCTATAAAAAACTGTAAATATTTGTTCAAAATAATTTCACATAGAAAAAAAACCACTCATTTTGATGAATAACATTGGAGGATCCAAAAATGTTAGGAAATTTCAATTTTATAGCGCCTGATGACCATTGGTGTTTACAAATTCTGCTTCGTCTCACATGTTAAAAATCATAAAATGACTAAAAAGTCTTTTTAGTCACATGCAGAAAAACTCCAAACTTTTCTTTTTTTCAAAGGCAAAAAAATTCCTTCAAGTAGAAGTTCAAGTTTAATACTAGTAAATACACGTGGAACCTTTGCCACCAAACACACCGAAACACATACAGAGTAGGTTTGGTTTCTTTGTTTTAATGGCATATCAACTTTCATGGGTTATTTAATGCCAAAGCTATCCTTCTTTAAGAACAGCAGTGATGCTATTTAACCCATAGCTGGGAGGATGAGGGGGTTCACATATCTTTCCCAAAGGTATTTGTCCGAAAGTGAATGTAATAGCGTGACTGAAGTTTGAACTTGCTTACTACAATTCCACAGTCCAGCACTTTAACCATTACACCACAAAGACACCCCCACCTGTTATAGGGGGTAGATAAGTTCCAAGAACCATACTGCAAAGATGATGAAATCTTAAGATGGTTGATCAATTGTTTTATGGCATATCAACCATTTTTGGGTCATTTTATGCTCAAGTTTGTTCAACAATCATGATTTCCAATTATACAAATAACAACTTCAAGATCATATTAAAACAGGTAAACACTTCATTATCACAAATAGATCTACTATGATCCATATATGAGAGCCAAACAGGTACTACCACTCTAAGTCAGAATGCATCTAAAAGTAATATCAATGAAAGTGTGACTACATTCCCCAGAATTTTACAAGTGGATCCTCACCACCAGATCCAGTTTAGGATCATATCCAGGATATATGGGTACCAAGATAATTATAAGTCTCGTAAGATAGTAACATAATGAATTAATAAAGTATAATCATTATCTCAAACAGATTGATTTCACTTATAGATATAACTAACAGATACTAATAGTCTGGGTTAGTAATAGCAACAAAAAGTTTCTTTCTTTAAGTTTTATGGCATATCAACCTTTGTAAATTATTTAATGTAAAATCCATTTTTATACAAATAAACAGTTCTATTTCAAACAATTCAGTTTAGCATACAAAAACAGTTCCATTTCAAACAATTCAGTTTAGCAAAAGTATGTAGTTTCAATGTCAAAACAGTTCTATTTTGAGCAATTCAGTTTAGCATAAGTACACAGTTCTATTTGACTCATAGATAGGACCCTATCAGGTGCTACCACTCCGAGCCAGAGAGGACCTGGGAGCAATGGCAATGAAGGGTTACTCTGCATTCCCCGTAGCTTCAGCATTACTTGAACCTCACCATCAGATTGTTTAACGTCCTATCCAAGACACTCGTTGTAGGGGGGAATCTTATCCCTCTACAGATATGCAGTCAGTGTATTCTAGAACCCCAGTTGATGGGGCAAAGCAATAAAAAGGGTGACACCACACTCCCCAGAGCTCCAAAACAGTATCCACAGTACCACCAGATGTAGTTTAGTACCATACTCAGGGCACCCATTTTTGAAGGGAATCTTATCTCTTGGCAGATGTAGTCAGTGTATTCCAGGCCCCACTGATATTCAAACCATATAAACACGAGACATCAAAAAAAAAAAAAATTTAAAAAAAGGGTGGCACTCATGGCATAACTTATCATAGGAAATGGCAATTTAAGTTCAAAATCCTGAACAAAGCTGTTTGTTTCACTTCATGCCTATACTCTTGTGGAAGACACGAGTCCATCTCTCCTCCTCCTCCTCCAGCTATGGGTAAATAGGATAGATTGGGTTCTTTAGCTTTAGTATAGCAACTAGTCAAAAAGAAGGAAAACTGAATTCAAACCAAATATCATCTGCCAAAAAATTGACCTTGTGTCATATCCTGCCTGTGGCAGAGGGATTGGATAAATATATGCAGCCAAAAATCTTCAAGAAATCAATATCCCATTTTAAAAACTTATTGGCTTCTCAGAATTATTTGCATCCTTACTCTTATACTTTGGTACCATTATTAATACCTCAATTTTTAAGTTTAAATTGGTGGCTCACATCCATTTTTGGACTATCAACCTTTAGGTTACTCAGAGGACATCCCAAGACTCCATCTTAAAACAAACTTCTTTTTTGGTATTAGGTCTACTGCAAATTTAAAACAATCTAGCACTATAATCAAGCTGAAATAGTCATTTACTGAACTTAGCTTAGTTTGGCACAGAAACAGAAGTATAGGGCACCCAGTGAGAATCAACCTTACTGAAAATTATCAGCTAGTCTAGCTTGTTGACCATTACATCATGTGAGGTGCCCAAGCAAGTTTAATTATTTATTAATGTAGTATGTACCCAACCCAGACAGGATGCAACATAAAGTCAATTATTTTTTTAAGTGGAATACAACTGATTTTAATTAAGAATTTTCCTTCTTCTAGGTCGTAATATCAAAACTAAAGAGTCAGTCTGCCCAACTACAATCACTAGCAAAGTAGAGAAGCATTTTAACTGCTTCATTGGCATATCAGAAGTGTCTGAATTATTACTCTTGGACTTAGGTATCATTATTAATAAAACATCCTGTTATTAAGTTTAAGATGAACACAAGCACTACAATACTGATATTTCAAGCTGAGCATTTTACTATATATATTGTATACTCATCTAATAATACAAAAGATGTCCACCACTTACACAGACAATTAAAAAAATATATGACGACTTGTTTTAAACTGTAAAAATCAAATAAAACAAAAACTTCTTTTTACATGAAGCTATGTCAGCCATTATTAACAATTTTTACTGGTATAATCTTTTATCTTCTTAATTCTATCACAACACAAAAAAGCAACAAGGATTAAGATGATGAAGGATAATACCAATCAAAATTATTAATAATGACAAATATTTCAGTATTTAATGAATGAAACAGTTATTTTTTTAAGGACAAAAAAAAAACATGTTTAGCCAATCATGCATTGTATTCAACAATAGATTAAAATCTCTTGAGAAAAAAAAAAGATATGTTTGATATACAAATCTTTGTTTAATAAAGAAATAACTGAAATGTTTTTGTGAATCTTCATCCTTATATTTCCATTTTTAGCACAAAGATAATTTTTACAAAAAAAAAAAATAAAAAAAAAAAAAAGGTATTTTATTGCCAAATCAATACTTAATTATATACTTCATTGAGTTATAATGTATAAA
Organism: Sepioteuthis lessoniana; assembly: GCA_963585895.1. Lineage (NCBI taxonomy): Eukaryota > Metazoa > Mollusca > Cephalopoda > Myopsida > Loliginidae > Sepioteuthis > Sepioteuthis lessoniana. The sequence continues at coordinate 4,135,978 of OY757916.1, read as the reverse complement.
AAGAAATGCAACTTTCACTTAATGATTTTTCCTAATAATTTATATGGTAAATTCTGTTTCTATTTTTCCTTTATTCGTCTTGTTGCTTTTATCAAGTGTCACCATCCAATGTTAATTTGTAGTTTAGAACTATTGATTGCCAAATTTGATCAACTTTCTACCCACTGATCGTAAGTAATTAAATTTGAAATACAAATGGTGTCTCCCAGTATTTAAATATTGATCATTTATAAATTGATAAAAGCTCCCAAACTGAATGAAGAAATGTTGCTGCTGCCATATACACCATTTTGACATGTCACCAAATTGTTTATAATCAAAATAATCTATTAGGGTGTTTTGAAAATAATGGCCGATTTTACATTTAAATGTTTAATAAAAACAGTCATTATTTTCCAAACAACCTAATGACAATACCAATATTAGTCTAAAGAGAAGTCTGCAGAGTTTCAACTTTTACTAATGATTTTTTGTCACTTTTATAATCATATTCCATTTAACTAATTGATTGATTTTAACAGCATGTCAACCTGTCAAGGGATATTTTATCCCAAGAGATTAAGGAATCACATTCATTGTATGTTCATATTTACATTTTGTGTACTTCGTTTCTAAAGTGGTTTTTTTTTTGCACACAGTCCTATCAAATACAAATAATTTTCTAACAGTTGTAATTGACTATCACTCCAAGCCAGTGAAGCTGGGAGTAATAGCAATGAAGGAGCACTCCACATTCCCCAGAGTTCAAGCCTCACCATCAAATGCAGTTTAGTGTCATACCCAAGATACCCCTTTTGGGGAGGGGTTCCTACTCAGCAGAGAAGATAGCATATTCTAAGCCTCATCATTATATTTCATTAAAGGTCAACAGTTGGTTAGAGTAATGATAAAATCCTGAGCTGCTAGAGTAATGATAAGATCCTGAGCTGCTAAGTGTTGTTTCCATCAAATAATACAAAACTGTTGGTAGAGACAAGAATTTTTGTGAAAAATCATTATTTGCAGACATCCTGTTACAATCAGCAAATTATTATACCAAATCAATAAAGACAAATATAACAAAGAAATTACCAAATTTATCTTTTCTGTGAAGAATGCATGTCTCAACTTGTGTATGCTCCACTCCACACATATTATAAATTGACTTTGTGTGTCAAATCTAACTTAGTTGAAAGTCAGAGAAATATCTTAATTTTATCTTTTTGAATAATTTCACAATTGTAGAAAAAATATTTTTATTCAAATGACTAACACTTTAGATTTATTAATTTAGACATTTTTGATTTTTCTTCAGACTGTAAGTACTAACTCAATGATGATACTATGTAACTATTTACAATTTGTAAATCTAATTAGTAATTTTTGATGAAATGTATATAATTATTTCAGTTAGACAAATAATTGGAAAATTTTTATTTTAAAGTTTGAGAATTTAAATTCTATGTGATGACCTTGTAACAACATGGTTTTTTGCAGATTATTTTCAGAGTGCTCATCTTTATTTTAGCCACCTCACTTGCCCAATGATGAATAGTTTAATTTTTTTTTTTTTTACATTATAACTTTCCACCAGATCCAATATGTGTGGTCAGGTTAGAGACTTCACTATTTCTGGTACCATGTAACCCATTACTACCTGCTGCATGGCATAGTTTAGTTTGGTTGTGCTTCATAGCATATCAACCCTTGTGAGTAATTCAATGCCAATTCCTGTTTTATATATATATATATATATATATATATATATATATATATATATATATATATAAAATGTGATGTGTAAATGAATACTTTCTTGGTAACATTATTTTTAAATGAGCCAGTGCTTATTTGTTGGCACACTGTTAAATGGTTTCAAGCATTGTTATTTAAGATTAATAATTCTATTTATCAAGTATTCCTATCTAATACAAACAACTTGCACACAGCTGAATCATTTCAAATCACTAATAATGATAATCCCTGGCAAAAAAATTAAATGATTCTATCTAATGTGTAGATGAGACCCAAACAGGTACTACACCACTCTGGGTGAGAGTGGACCTGAGAGTAATGATAATAAAGATGTACTCCATATTTCCCCAAACTCCAAAACTGAAGCCTCACCATCAGATGCAGCTTCAGGACACTAAACAATTTCAAGTATTGCTATCTTAAAACTAACAATTCTATTCAACATTATTCATTCACTTGCACACAGTTAAATGGTTTTAAGTATTGCTATCCAATAGTAATAATTATATTTAGTATTGTTTACACATAGTTCAATAGTTTCAAGTATAATAAATGAACTTCACTATCAGTTGGTTTAGCATCATATCAAGGACACTCATCAGAGGAGAGGGTTTTACTCTTCTATAGAGGTGCAGTCGGGATATACTACAACCCCAGCAAACAATAGGGTGATTGCACACAATTGTATACTTTCAAACAACTAATAATGATAATCTCTTGTAAATAAGTAGTTTGGTTACTTAGTTTAATAACCTATCAGCTCTTGTGGGTTATTTAATGCTAAATTAGTTTTTACATAAATGATTTGTAAGCTAAGAGTTTGTAGGTAACTATTTTTAAATAAATTAGAGCTCATTTGTTTGCACACAGTTAAATGGTTTCAAGTATTACTATTTAACATTAGTAATTCAATTTATCAAATATTTCCATCTAATTTGATATTAATCAGTTGTTTGCACATAGTTAAATATTTTCAAGTAAGGCAATCTCTGCACACCTGACCCTTAGCCATCACCTCCAAGCACCTGTAAGATAAAATTGGGTTAGGTACTTGTTTCCCCACAAGAACGATTTAAAGAATCCAGTTGGGACAATCATAGAGGTCCTAGGGCTGGACATAGCAGCAATGACTACCTGTCTAACCCCAGTAAGGACTAAAGTAGGGTTCCAGGTCATGTGACCACTTTGTTTGCTGGGTCTAAGACTGTTCAGCAACCAGGATCTTGTCCTTGAGCATTATGGCCAACAAGTAGCCTGGTTGGGGGGGGGGGTCCTCCTCTTCAGAAGAACAGTCAGTGTATTCTACAGCCAATATGGCTATGGCAGAGTTTACTTAGTATCAATGAACATATGACTTCCATTATGAAGACACCTGTCAGGGCAGAAGGGGTCAAGATGATCTAAGAGGCTATGTGTTCATGACCAAGGAGAACTAGTTGGAAGAATTTAACTGAAGTCAGGCCTGGAAAGGAAGGGCCTCAATTAAACTATTCCTACTGAAGAAATATACAGCAGCCCCTCCCTCATGACTAAGTCAAGTTATGAGATCAATGAAAAAAAAAAGGTTCAATAAAGTATACATACCAAATTTGGTAGTTCTACATCAAACTGTTTACCTATCGATAAAGGACAAACATCATCATCATCATCAAGTTTTGCCACAGGCACGAATATCCCTGACCCTCTCTCGCCACTCCTCCCTATCGTTCATCGCTTCTGGTAGGTCTTCAAGGCCACATCCTGTATCCCCACATAGCTGCTGATGTATGTTCGAGCTTGTCGTCCTGCTTTTGCCCAGCCATATGTGGGGGTCCATAAGAGTACATCATTTATGAGCTCGTCCCTGTTTCTCCAGCAGTGTTCTGCATGTCTGGTTCATCTAACTTGGATAGTTTTCATGATGGGAAGCAGGTGGCCGTATAGTTGGTGCCTTGTGGGGTGTTGTCACCAGGACTTGTTCAATATTGCTCGCAGCATTCTTGTCTAATTGCTGTTTAGCTTCTTCTCCAGCCGTTTAGTTAGCGTCCAAGTAGTGCATCCATACAGCAGTATCAATACGACCACTGCCTGGAAGAAACTGCGTTTCATTTTATCAGCCAGGTCTGATTTCCATATGATCGATAGCCTATCAATAGCTGTCCATGCCTTCGTTAGCCGCATGTCGATGTCTTTTTCTGTTGATGAGATGCTGCTTCCGAGGTAGGTGAATTTGTCTACTAGTTTCAGAGGGATTCCGTCTAGTGTGGTGATGTCGCCTGTTTGATTATAGCACATATATTCCGTTTTGTGTGCATTGACATGGAGGCCAATGCCTGCAGCGGCTCGTTCCAAACTATGCAGTAGTGTTTCGGCTTGGTTGGGTGTATTTGCTAGTAACACTAATCTTCCTAATTATGAATGTTTATAATAAAATCTACCATTTTGGCAGTCAAATAAAATTTGAATATAGAAAAAAAGATGGTGCTTCACTTTTGAGCAAATATATATTCATATTAAGGTGTTCAGATAGTAACACTGCATTTTTTAGGACAGAATAACAGTTTATTAAAATACAACAAATATTACATTTAATTTCCCCGAAAAATCATTATTACAAGCAAAAATATGCACCTTCCACATTTAAGTTTAAATGTAATAAAATATCAAATTAGAGAGCCTAACAAAACTAAATAAAAAGATTTGATTTTTTTATTTTTTTTTTATTTCATTTTAATTGATTTCTATATAAAATATGCAGAGGAGTTTTAATACATTTTTATGATAAAAACAAAATTTAATATCATTAAACTTATTTGAAACAGTGTATAATCAAACAGAACAGCTCGGATGCTAGCTATTCCCATCACTTATGACTTTCATTGCTAAATTTTCCCAACTATTTAACTAAATTAGGCAGTAAAGAATAAAATTAGTTATTTGTTTTTCATTAATGGATTTCTTTTAAGATTTAAGCCTGAGCTCATTTTTTTTGCACACAGTTAAATGGTTTCATTTATTTCTATCCAATATGAATAATTCTATTTACTATTAATCATTTGTTTATACACAGTTTAATGTTTTCACATATTGCTATGTATCACTAATAATTCAATTAAACATCAGTCATTTGTTTATGCACAGTTAAATGTAAAAAGTTCTATTTCAAACAATTCAGTTTGGCATAAGTACACAGTTTAAATGTCAGACAGTTCTATTTGACACTTAGACATGACCCTATCAGGTGCTACCACAATGAAGGGTACTCCACATTCCCCAAAGCTCCAGGATTACTGAAGCCTCACCACCAGATTGTTAAGTGTCATATCTAGGACACTCACAGGGAGAGTCTTACTCTTCTGCAGAACAGCAGTTGGTGTATTCTACGGCCCCAGCCAACTGGGCCTCCTCATATAAATGAATTATATGTGAAAAAATAGAGGCATTCATGTTGTGATGCCTACTGTCATAGGAAATATAAAGACAGTGACCAATGTTCAAACCCTGAATGGGGCTGTTTGCATCTTTCTTGGGAAAGGCATGAATCCAACAATCTTCACTCCAGCTATGAGTAAATAGTGGTGCAGACTGAACTCTTTTACCTTAGTATGGCAACCTGTCAAGGAGAAGGAAAACACTAAATTCAGAACTGTTACACTTTGCTAAAAAATTGAACTTGTGTCACATCCTCCACATGAAGAGGGTTTGGATATATATATATATATATATATATATATGCACATGTTAAAAAACAGTGTTTGAATATCTGTCGTTTTTTGTCCCTTCATTACTTTCAAACGAAATATTCTTTCCAGTACTGTCTTTAACTCAGTCAGGTTTCCATATTCTATCTGATAAAAACAGTTGAAACTTGCAAGATAAAAATCAGATTCATTGCTTTTCAGGGCCTGAATCAGCATTCAAAAAAAAAAAAAAAAAAAAAAAAATTACATTAGGATACTGAAAGATTGAAAAACATTCAATCACATATAATGAATTTCAATATGCAACCATGAAAATATATTTGAACATTCTAGATACCACCATGAACTTTTGATGAAATAGTACGATGTAACGTAACAGAAAATTGCATAAAACTTGTATGAAAAGTCATTTTATCATCATAAGGCTTGTATCGTCAAGAAGTAAATTCTGACATCAAAATTATGTCCACAATATAGAACTAGATATATTTGCGTTCAAAAAGTATTTACACTGTATAAGACGAAATTTCAAACAGGACCACAAAATCAGATAGTGTACAATATATGAACTTGAAAGGTTTGGCATATAATTTCTTTTGGTGGATAATGAAATGAGTTTTAACCTGTTTCTGTGTGATTCCAAAATTTTACATTTGTCTTTGTTCAACAACATCATGATGCCTTTTTCATTGTTTTATCATTTCAAGTGTCCAATCAATTGTGATGATATTTAGTTTCAACATACCAAGTTTTATCTCAGAAATCCTTATCAACAAAGCTCCAACCATACCTTTAAAGGAATTTATTGAACAAACATCTCAAAAATTTTCTAAGTTAAGGTTACCTTTCATACAAAAACTGCAATTTGAAGAATATCATCTCAAGACTGCTATTATGAAGTGCAAAGAAAAAATTAGGAACAAAAATATTGGTAGAGCTGGAACTAGGACTTAAGCTTGAGCATCATAGAGGGGTCCCATCAAAGACAACTGGGGGTTCCAGGCTACTGTAAAACTGCCTGGGTCGTTTTTAATATAGCTAATTTTAGAATAATTATGAAACCATATAACCTACACTACATATGATAATTACACTGAAAAATAACTTTTTATCTAGTAATAAAAAATTTTTTCTTTTTTAACTGAATTCAGGCTGTTAAATTCAAATCTGAAGTCAGAATTTAGCAATCACAGCACATTAAGTTATGTACATTTAAATGTTATATACACACAATGTTTGGAAAGCAAACTTGCGTGCTCAAAATTTAGCAAATACTTTATCACTTCATATTCATCATATATCTGTTTAAAAAAAAAAAAAAAAAAAGGTATATCAATAAGAAAAATGACTCATTAAATAATGGAATATATTCAATTTAAGAATTGTTTTTAAAGTGCTTGAGACATTTACTCATGTTAGAGATGCGGGTCTTCTGCTGTAGAAACTAGCAGTAATCACTCTTGATATTTGGATATAAGGGCTTTGGTAGCTCGTTTCCATTGTCAAAATATCTTGGCAGAATCTTTCTTTGTGCTCATCACTTATCTTGTCCACTTGAGGTGGAAAAATATTGAGATAAGAAAACAAGAAATTAATTTTAAGAGAATTCTACTATCAATTTCCTTGTTGTCCAGTGATTCAACAAATTTTCAGCTCTGGTTCCCAAGGAAATTCTGCACAACTAATAAAAATGGCAAGAAATTATAAAGTATTTTAATATTATAACATTTAAATGTTCATGTATTATATATTATTTTATCAGAGGCTTTAAAATATATATGAAACCATTGCATATAAAGTTATGTATCCAACTATGATGAGCCCTAAGTCACCTATTATAATTGCATATTTTGTATGACTTAAAAACCTGATGTGCTGACATTTTGGTTTTAAATTTGTAACCAGCATCCACCATTTAGTCAAAACCATGAGGATCATTATCACTTTGATGAAAACACAGTCTGCACCCCAAGAGTAAAAATTTTTGTAGACCAGAAGTTATTATCCACATGTGTACATCAATGGTTCATGATTCAACTGTAATGTGCTTCAGTGAAATTTAAATTTTAGTTCATGAATTTATTAAGAATAACAGCACACAGCTTAAAACTATATCCAATAACACTAGCCTGTATTAACATTTTTTTTCCAAAAGTCAAAGAAAGGTTAGATCAAGTGAAATATGATTGCCATTTTATGCCAAATTCAAAAATACCATTCATTGTGTTTGGTCAGGTCTGTTTTTAAGATGTGTTTGAATACTTCACAAAAAGTTGTACATAATAATAACACTTATTCAAAAGCCTGTGGCCTCTACTTGTCACAGTTGATTGTGGGTTCCTGATGTTTAGTATAGCATATGATATTGTATGTGTACCTAGCAACAGTGTGCCACTCTACTCGCTAACACCCACATACCTAGAGCAGGTGGGGCTCATCCCTCAGCTTAAAATGATTTTAATATACTATGTTAAGTGTCAATGACGAGCTGAGTGCTCATTTATTTTCTCTTTTCAGCTTGACATTTGTATTCCTTTAGAATGGATCGCAAATGTAAGAAAAATCCTGATAGGTTCTATCTGCAGTAATGTGGTTCTTACGAACTATAAAGCAAAAATCACTGACTTTGTGAAGAAGGCATATCATGATTACTTCGGAGTCAAATTAGGGGATCAGGATAAGCCATTCACTTCCCACGTTTGCTGTAAAACGTGTGGAGAACTTGAGGGATTGAAAGAATGGTAAAAGGAAGAGTATGCTATTTGCCATTCCAATAGTCTTGAGGGAAGGAAAAGATCACATTATGGACTGTTATTTCTGCATGATAATTCTAAAAGGAATAAATCATCAGAACAATATCCAATACCCTGATGTTCCTTCTGCCATAAGACCAATCCCTTCCTATTCCTAAGCCAGATGATAAAATGGAATATAGCTCTGATTCCAAACATAGTAACATGACTGTTGTAGCTGGGGATGACACATACAAGCCAGAAGAGGATGACCAGCAAGTACCCTTGATACAAGTAGAACTCAACAACCTGACACAAGACATGAACTTTTCAAAGGAGTCTCATCTGCTGGGTTCACATCTCAAAGAGAAACATCTGTTGGCACCAAGAACAATGTTCTACTGGTATCAAAACCGGAAGAGAGAATTAAGACAGTTTTACACATTCCAGAATAGGTCACCATTGGTTTATTGCAACAACATTGCTAGATTGATCAAATCAACGGGTTTAGAGTATGATGCTATGGAATGCAGACTTTATTGACTCATCCAGCAGAAGTCTTAAAGCAGTTCTTCTACATAATGGGAATAGCTTTTCGTCTATGCCTGTTGGACATTCAGTACAAATGAAATAAACTCACAATAGCATGGATCATTTGCTGTCTGCTGTCAACTACCAGGAGCACAAACGGTTGATCTATAAAGATCTTAAGGTGGTTGGACTGGTCCTAGGGCTCCAAGATGGGTACACTAAGTATTGTAGTTTTCTGTTCTCTGGGACAGACGGACTGACAATTAAGATTATGTCAGACAGAGTGATCATTAAGACAAGGGTTAAAGCCTAGCTCGCATAACAATGTCTCATCCTCTTATTGAACCAAACAAAGTACTTTCATCCTTACATATCAAGTTAGGAGTAATGAAGAACTTTGTAAAGACAATAGAAGGCAGCAGGTTTGCTTTCTGCCAAAAGTTCCCACAGATAAGCATGGAGAAACTCAAGGCTGCTATATTTGATGGCCCTCAAATAAGAGAACTCATGAAGAACCCAATGTTTGATGAACCATTGAGTGAAGCTAAACTGTCGGCTTGGCAGTCACTGAAGTCAATAGTTACAAACTTCCTGGGAAATCACCAAATTGTGGAATACAAGAAGGAAATTGAAGAGCTACTGCAGAGTTTCTGCCAAATCAGGGCATGATTGTAAGTCAAACTGCACTTTCTGCGGTCACACTGGGACTATTTCCCAAAATACAGTGGAAAAGCAGAGTAAATGTTTTCACCGAGACATTTGCATTATGGAAGAACTCTACCAAAGCTGGTGTGATGTAACCTTTCTCACTGACTATTCGTGGTGCTTAAAACAGGATGATGTTCCTGAAAAGTCCTTTCATCCATGAATAGCTTTTTTTTGTGTATTTTTCAGTTAACTATGAGACAATGCGGACTTTCTGAGAATATATCAGCCCTAAATCGAGCATTATTTGTTTAATTCAATAAGAAAATAAATAGAATTACAATAGTTTGCTATACATTTCAAGTAAGAGCTATCTCAAAAATTTGATCCGATTAAAATAAATGAGTACAATTTTTGGATTCAGCGTAAAAACTGCCTTAAATCAGCTATCATATAATCTTAAAAACATCGCAGGCCAGTTTAATCACACAAACATTTTAAATTTCTACTTGGGGGGAAAAAATTCAGTGTTTTACACCTTGATGGTAATGTACAAAAAATTATATAGAAATGTAATACTTTCACCATCCAGTAAGTTACAGCCATTGACTCGATTTTTATTTTTTTACAGAACAATCACAGTTAATTTCTCAAATTATATATATCGGCAATCGACCATAAGTCACTATTTTCTTAGTGGGGAAGAGGAATTGTAGAGAGTTGAAAGTGTCTTTTTTTTGTTTTTGCTTTTTTACTTTTTATGTAACTGTTCAGTAAAAAATGAAATAAATAAAATGAAAAATAAGATAATGACTGAAACTTTGTCGTATCTTGATGATGAATAGAGCTATTATATTTCTATAGAAATACACAATATTGAAAAAAAACAAAAAAAACCTAGAATTCTAAAGTACTTACTTATACATCGTATCCACCCCACCACAACACATATGATCGTTCAAAATCATTGCAGACAATTCCTGTTGTTGATAGATACGAAGAAACAATATCCAACAACCAACATGGCAGTCTATAAACATATTTGACAAAATCTCTGAAGCTTGCTTTTTTTTTCTTTCTGCAAGACGTTTCGAATCTTCTTAACAGGTGTGAATATTGCCGCCATCCTTATTGCTTTCTTTGGCAAAAATGTCGTTGATGTTTGTTTTCCAAAAATAGCCTTTAGTCTCTTAATCCTTCCAGGAATTTTTTTAATTTACCAAGTTACACTATGACAGACCCAATAATTGTCTGATGCTAACCACATTCTTCACATGTCAATGAAATGTCCAAATGACTCGGAAATTTTGGTACTTTTCAATACTTTGTTTTAAGTTCCAGTTTAATTGCCACTGGAATTATGATGTTATTTCATAAGGATAGTTTTCAATTTTTAAAAAAGTTAAAAAAAACAACAAAAAAAAAAACGCTTTCATACCGATAGTTCACGTCAAAAGTCGAGAAGTCGAGTTAGTTTGTATTTAGCTAACACTTCCACCATTGGCAAGATATGACACAAGGTGAATTTTCAAGCAGTGAGAGGATCAATTAGTTATATAAACTGTCACATTAGAATGCTTTTTATTTAAAAAGTTACAATATTTTTTTTTTTTTTAGTTTTGAATCACCAAAACAAGTCGAGGAAACTTTAATCTACGACAGACATAAAATTTAAAATAAAAGAAAAGTAAGTGTGATTAGAGCAAACCTTGCAAATCCTTCACATTTACCTATCCACAGTCTGCAATAAAGTACAAAAGTAACAAAATACGTACCTGATAACTAGAATTAATTATATTTTCTTCTTCGAGCAGATAACATTGATTTCTTGTTAAAACACAGAACCGCTGTTTCTGTCTAATCACTTGAATATTTCCACGTGAAAAAACGCGCATGCGCACAGAAAGTAAAGATAATCTCCCACACACCTACCCAACTGTCATTTTAGGGCATTTCATGATGTAATGTCTGTTGTAAGGAAATCAATTAAGATTAACTAGTGGGTTCAATCATCACTCGTTACCCCATATATATGGCACTGAGCCAAACCTAAACTATGCTAAAATAAATACTTATACCACTGAGTGTTTGGTTTGGAACCTGGTGTCAGCCATGATCCAAATTCATCAATGTTGTCGCTCAGAATAAGAAAAAAAAGTTTACAAACCGGATAAGCTTAATTTCCCAATAATTTACTGGCAGCCTGGTTAAAATCCTTTCAAAGGTCTGATCCAACTTTCAGTCCTTAATTTCCCACCCATAAACGTCGGTGTTTGTGTACGCGATTGTTTTGTTGAATTTCATCGCAATTTTATCTACTCAACAAAATTGGACACTGGTAACAATAATGATAATATTACAAAAAATATGAAGACAAAAATAAAATAAAATTTAATTTAATTGTGGGTGGGGCAGATATCCTTGTTTACAATTCAAAGTAGTTTATTTAACAAAAGGAAGGTCACTCCAGTTAGTTGCATATGTGCCCCAATGCAAATATGACAAGTAACTCATAAATACAAAAAACAAGTAAAAAGATTATTTTAAAAAAATCTTTCACGTACAGCTACACTCACAAAAAAAGGGAAAGAAGTCACTACTTATTCCTTTCACATACTGCTACACTCACAAAACAGGGGAAAAGCCTCTATCTCTTCCCTCTAGCTAAACAAGGATTCACACGTGTAACTTTTCTTCTTTTTTTTTTAGAGACCAAGTCCCTAAAAACGTCTTTTATTTCTTTAAAAAGCCACACTCTGTTGTTCTTTCTAATTCGAGACAATGTTTCTAATAATGTTCTTTTTTCTTTTTCTCTTTCTTTGTCGGTCATTTTCCCTCTCGATAGAGCAAATAATGGCGTTTAAGACTTGTGAAGTTGTTGGAGTTGACTGAAGTCATCAATTATTTTTCTTAGAGAATAAATTCCTCAAGAATATAAATTTATGTCGTAGAAACCCGTGGGTGTCAGTAATAGTCAAGGGCAAAGCTGCGTTGCCGTTTGATATCTGACTCCATTATGAGGTTATTTTATTTTACCCCATATTGGCTAGTTGCTGTAACTCCTTGAACAAGAAAGGCCCAAAAGAATCATACGTAAGAAGACTGCAACAGATAGGAGACGAAGACGTTTCTTTTATATTTTTCCTTTATTTCCTGGGTTCAGCAATCATTCCATGGGTGAGGGAGTTTTCCCTGAATACAATTGAAATGGTTGAATCCCCCAGTTAAGGTGTCTAAAATACGTTAATCGTTTCTTGTATATGCTTGTCCTCATTTGGTATTTAAAGCTTCCATAAGGTTAGTTTCTTTTGGAAGTTTGTCAAAGTTCAGTTGTTTTAGCTTGTAGTTCCATTTCATAGCCTTTTATATTTCGGCATATTGTTAACCGAGAGAGAGAGCTGTTACAGGGTGAAAGAGACTAACCAACGCCTCGTCCAAAGACGTATGCGTGCGCACAGACACCAGTTAGCAATGGTGTTGTCAATTCGCCGGTCACTGCCTGAAAGTGAAAGAGCCTGCTCCTCCTGTCGGGAGGTCGCTTTTTCCTTTATGCATCCGTCGTCCCTTTTTCCTGTCAGGGACCTCAGGGAGTTTCTGCAAATTTAATAGTTTTCTTTTTTAATTCAATTTTTTAAAAAATCAAATTTATTTATTAGTTCCCTACACGCGTCCTCGCCTTAGTAGCGGAGCTACCAGGAGGATTCTTAGCGAAATGAATATCTTGTAAGGGTGTTTTGGTTCCCTTTAATTTCTTTTTTATTTATTTGCTTGTTTTCTCACTATGTCCATCCCCCCACTATTTTAAAATAAAATTTGACTTGACGGTGACTGTCCTTATATTTTAGGAGGGCCATTTATCAAGTTCTTTTAAAATTTATTTGCAATTTTTATAAATTCATTAATTTTGTTAAGGGTGGCTGGAAAACGATGACCCGTTGGATATGACGGATTTTATTTCCATTTTTTTTACTTCATTTTTTTTATGTGTATTAATTTTGGTGGGGCGTAGAGTTTTTGAATGTAATCGTCTGGTTTGAGGATTATTCTTCATTAACCCCTTTTGCTTTTCCTTGGAAATTCTTCTTTTAATATTCGGGAATATTAATCACAAAACAAAAATTAAGAAAGTTAGTTACTCACATTTTCTTTAATATCCGTGTGTGTGTGTGTGTGTGTGTGTGTGTGTGTGTTTTGTTTGTTTCTTTTTTGTGTGTGTGTGTTCACTCACTTTATTGAACGTCTTTACTTTCTGTAGTAGTAAACTGCTTTTGTTTATAGTGGTGAAAAAAGGGTAGTGTGACTTGCTTGGCAGGGGACAGTTTCTTTTCAGTCGCTAGTATTTGCTGGAATTCTTTTTTTGGTAAGTCATTTTTGAGGAGGTAGTCATTTCCACGTGGGTATGTTGTTGATTTCTGTGTGAACATATTTTTGTAACACATGGAAAGTTGTCTGTTTCAAGTTTAGGATGTTTTTGTTTTCGTTGTTTTTTTAAAATATCCCCCCTTTTTTTTTTCGCGTGTTCAACGCACGTTTTAGTTGCTTGCTTTCATATCGTTATGTTTTGAACCACGCAAATTTTTTTTTCATTTCATATTGGGATAACTTCTTTATCCTGTGTGTTCAACAATCACGTCGAGGTTCACCATTATGGGGTTCAAACTGAAGGACAAGGGCAAAGTTATGTTGCCGTTTGATATCTGACTCCATTATGAGGTTATTTTATTTTACCCCACGTTGGCTAGTTGGTGTAACTCCTTGAACAAGAAAGGCCCCAAAGAATCATACGTAAGAAGACTGCAACAGATAGGAGACGAAGACGTTTCTTTTATATTTTTCCTTTATTTCCTGGATTCAGCAACCATTCTATGGGTGGGGGAGTTTTCCCTGAATACAATTGAAATGGTTGAATCCCCCAGTTAAGGTGTCTAAAATACGTTAATCGTTTCTTGCATATGCTTGTCCTCATTTGGTATTTAAAGCTTCCATAAGGGTCAGTTTCTTTTGGAAGTTTGTCAAAGTTCAGTTGTTTTAGCTTGTAGTTCCATTTCATAGCCTTTTATATTTCAGCATACTGTTAACAGAGAGAGTTTCTACAAATTTAATAGTTTTCTTTTTTAATTCAATTTAAATTTTTTTTAATTTTTTTATTGATTTATTAGTTCCCTACAAACCTACTAAATTCGGCTTTTTTCTTTCAATTCTCCTTTTTTGGCTTGAGCTGTAGAAACCTATTTTCTTCATTTTCTTTCTTTTATCTTCTCACATTGAACTAACTTCAAATTCCCTTCTGGAATTCTGAATGTTATACAAAATCCTTCAGGTGGATTTAAATTCTTCTCGTTTCTTTTCAATTCTTTTTGGCTTTCAAGCCATTTTTGAATTCCCTCCTGGAATTCTGAAAGAAACACAAAATCCTTCAAGTGGAATTAATTCTTTTTACTCAGCTCCATTTGAGTGGAGGAGTAAAAAAAAAAAACGCAGCCTAATTCTAATGCCTCCTGTTTACAACTAACTACAGTTGATTTCGGCAGGTAATGCAAAGAGCAACAGCACCCCCCTCCAGAAACTCCAGCCAATCAGATCAAAGCTCCTCTGCCACACACAGATTTTCACCGAACACAAAAGCTAACCAGCAGTAAAAGAAAGACAATACAAAATAGGCTCCAGATGATCCAAAATGTTGGCGCTCCATTCAATAACCCCATTTACCGATAAAATTTCTACAATTTAAACAAATAAATTCATAAAGTTATTAAAGTTAAAACTGGAAATGGTAGTTCCTAAAAGAATCAACACTTATTTTAATCATCCACTGAGACTGAATTTGTTTTGGCTTTTTTGTTCTTTGTTTTGTTTTTTAAAGAATGGGACTTATTCATTCCAACAGTTTTTTTTATTTTACTTTTATACTTATTTTATTTTGCTATACATTTTTAGAGCAACTATAAATAATTATCTCCCTTAAAGAACTGACTTGCTCATTATGGGGCTGATAGGGTATCACATGACCATTCCAAAACACTTCTCAAACTCTATTTGCCTGTTCTTTGAACAGTAGAGATGTTGTCTTGGACCCAGTCAGGGAACAGTAAAAGACACATGATTATATTACCCACACTTGTTATGTAAGCCTTTTTCTATATTGTCCTTCTACTACATACTGCTTATTCTTATATACATCTTCAATGGGACACATTTTTCTATTTTGCCTGGTAATGCCACCAGCATGTAATTTGTACATAAAAATAATGTGTTCTTATATGTGTAATTAAGCTTATTTTGTCTTTCCTTCCGGTATGTTAAGTGTTAGTAAACCATGGATATACTTATGCTAATATTGATCTGTAGTGAGTGGGGGACTCGATGAAATATCCTCACAATTACCAAGCATTCTAATATATGAAAAGTATGATCAGTACCCATATTTTTTGTGAATTTTATAACGAAACAAATATAATCCAAATTATTAATAATTGATATGTGTTGGTTGAGAGCTAATTTTAGATTTTTATCTATATAAATTTGACAAAGATCCATTATTTACTGAAGAGAGCATATTAGAACTGAATGAAAGTATTGAGACTGACGCTTAGACTTTTTAAATGAAGATATACACAGCTGCCAATTTATATAATAAAGTGATAATGTCCAGATATCTAGACAACACTCTAGACGAGTTAGTGTTATGTCAGTACTGTTGTGTAATGGTGAAAGTGCTGGACTGTTGTTACCTATTGACCTTTGACAGCCGGTTAGTGTGAATTTTGTAAACATGATGCAGCTGTGTCTTGAGGTAAGCAAGAGACAGCGGAAATGAATCACATAAATTGCGCTGGAAGCAAATTGTGAGTGTCCAGAAAATATATAATCTTCGACAACAGAGGTCAGTCAGACAGAATCGGCTGTCAGCAGAGGAGACATGCCAGCAGTGGGGTAGGGGGGCAGTGACCCCTGGTTGAGGAACCGGCTCTATATCAGGCATCCGTGGAGGAAGACGAAGAGGCGGGGCTCTGAAAATATGTATCTCAACATGAGTTAAGAAGATATGGGATATGGTGTTAACCATAGCCGTCCTCTCCCTCTCCCTCTCTCTCTCTCTCTCTCTCTCTCTCTCTCTCTCGCAACAATTTCGACCTTTTCGTAGTAATAAAGAAGAGAGATGTATTCATAAACAAGTGTTGTTGTCACTTGCTCCTCACCCACGTTATACAACACTGCAACCTTAAAGTAAGCGAGTTTAAATTCCTGTTACACTATGACGTTCATTTTTGGACTTATTGGGAAAAAGTATGAACATTCTTGTCCCCCAGATATGGTCAAATAATACCACTACTGTCTTTCTATAAAGATATCTTTGGCATTAAATTACCAACAAAAGTTGATATACCATCAAAGAAACCAAAGAGTCAATGTGAATATAACCAAAAAATTATGAAGTGCTTCCCTATATATTTTGAACAGTAGTTTCTGGCAAAATACAAGATTGTGCAAGTCCAGCAACCTCCATACTAACCAAACCTACTTCTTGATTTCCGAACAGAAAATTCATCTCAAGATTTGAGAACGTGGAAGACATTAAAAGAAATCTGACAATTTGAGACGAATGGGGCGACTAGGAAATTGATTGGGTGATTACTAACCAATAAAATGCATCCTCACTACTTCTTGGAGGACAGCTTTGTGGTTCACTTTTTCTCAGCAGTTTTGGTATTAAAAAATGAGTGAAATTAACCCTCGCCTGTTAACAGATAGAGACTCACCACTGAGGGGGCGAGAGTAACTTTCCACAAGTCACACCCACCGTCTCCAGTCCACTTCGGTACCTGAAATATGACATGGCATACTGAGATACACACATGTGAGAATTTGCCTTTCCTCAAACATGATTGTGTCACGTTAACAATCGCAAAGAAAAACTGTCATCAAGAGATCATTCATTTTACTTAACTAAATATATGAGCAAAGCAAATATATTTCTCATTATTATGAAGTTAAAACTTGCCTTTCATTCCTGCTCATAATTGTTTTCTTTTTCCATATGTTGCATTATCAATAATTGTGACAAAAATCAAAAATGTTTAAATTGATAAATCTCTTAAGTATCAGTCACTTAAATCAAAAAATATTTCTCCATGAAATTTCATTAAAATTTTTGCATAATGACGTTAACTTCATATTATAAAAATATAATGAGTAAATCTTTTTTGATGGCAATTTCATTGGCCTAATCAATAGAGTGTTCACCAATGGTCTG
Organism: Sepioteuthis lessoniana; assembly: GCA_963585895.1. Lineage (NCBI taxonomy): Eukaryota > Metazoa > Mollusca > Cephalopoda > Myopsida > Loliginidae > Sepioteuthis > Sepioteuthis lessoniana. The sequence goes on along the minus strand of OY757916.1, from coordinate 4,118,402 downwards.
GGAAACCGGGGTTCAATCCCAGGTCGAGTCATACCAAAGACTTAAAAAATGGTACTTGATACTTATTTGCTTAACACTCAGCAGTATAAGGTACATATCAAGGGTAAAGTGGAGCAATCCAGTGAAAGGAATAGAACCCTCCCCTATGCCCCGGTGTAGTAGCTACTGAAAAAGAAGCCTTCAGGCTGCCCTTGACAACAGTTGCCAACTTTACTTATTTTTCATAGCAACAATTGTTTTTTTTTACTGTCCGGTATAAATTTTTGATTGACCACAAAGATTTTAAAATAACCATCAATGATCCAAGCCTGTACCTTTTATCCAGTGCAGATGGGGTACTTCAGCTAGTTACATCATAATTCTTTCAAATTTGGTCTTAAATCTTCCTATCCAATTGATTACCATTTGTTAAATACCAGACACTATTAACTCATACGATTCAAGTGATTGATATCTATTCAAGAATAGATCCTTGGGTCATGCACTTTGCAGAATGAAACTCTTAACCAATGTTGTGTTTGAAGGTTCTCAGCAGGTCTAAATGCACAAGTTCAAGATGGTTCCACAAAGGAAGAACAAGGTGAAAACAAAAAGCTGAATGAATGTTGTTTAAAGAGAGGAAGAAGTGTGTATGACACTTTGCAAAATGATGGCCAGCAAAATTCCCTTAATTACATCTAAAGCTGACAGCTAGATTTTCGGGTCTCTGTCTCTTTTCTGTCTTCTCAGCCTATCTGCATGTCTCTCTATCTCTGGTCCCTCTTCTTCATTTTCTGGTCCCATCTATCTAAGCCTATCTGTATCTCTTGTCCTATCTGCCTCTGTTTCTAATCTCCCTAACTGACCCTCTGTTCTGTATATCTTCTGTATCTGCTCCCTGACTGACCCTCTTGTATATATGCAAAACAATTGTTGCTTGTGACTGTTCACTACAAATTTTTAATTGACGAAAAAGATTGTAAAATAACCAGCTATGGTCCAGGTCTTGACCTCTTACCCTGCGTGGATAGGGTATTTCACCCAGTAATTCTCACATTTCTCTTCTAATTGAGATCTTTCAACTGCTGGTTTATGACAATAATGACGAAAGTTATTTCTCAGATAATGGCAAATCTTCTATAAAAATTAACATTGAAGTTGATCATCAAAAGATTTTATTGTGTTTTATGGTCACATTATTCCTTTTTTTTAAGAGATAATAAAACAAAATATAGTTTTATCTATATCTTTGTCCTTTTTAAATCAATTGATTTCTTTTGATCTATAAAAGAAAAGAAATAGTCCATTAATTTTAATAACTTGTAGCACTACAACTCTCTAGTTTGTAATTAAGAAATTTTGTTTCTCATAACATTTTTTTAATACTAAAACTGGAGTTCAAATGACTAATTGACAAAAGTCAGGTTGCCACTATTTGATAATATTGAGTTGCCTTCTATTGACTAAATTTATTTATTCCTTCAATTTAGTACTGTTCGTGGACTGCTTTTGAAGGTTCAACACTCTAACTGATGTTCTTTTATTAAACAAACTAATGACTCAGATCTTAAGATATATACTTCAATGTATGCCTTAAAGTTCAAATGCTCCTTGATTGAATTATCTATTTTAGAATCAAGTTAATCATGTTTAATATCTAAAAAAAATCAACTGATATATAAACAGTTTCCTTTAAGGACATAATATAACATTCTTTTTCATCCTTTCTTTTAATTCAAACTTAGATTTATTTCAAATATTGATTAATCATTTCTGTTTAATATTCCTTGTCCATCTATTTTGTGTTTTATTTCAAAAAGTGATGAGGAAGTATCATTCATGGCAACAGGAAAATTGAACTATATGAAAGAGAAAACTGTTTGCTTTTCGCTAAAGTGACATTTAGGTATTGATTCTCACTTGAGTTTTTTCAGGACATTTTTTAATATGAAATAAAGATCATTCCTCAAGGCAATCAGGAGGTAGGGAGTGTATCAGCATCAGATTTTGATTGTAAACTAATGACTGATAAGAGACATTACTACTAACTCTGGTAAAAAATTATGGAATAAGCATACATGATGATGTTCAGTTCGGTTTTTGATTTAGCAGTAAATAAATTAACAATAGATAAGATGCAAAACACATTTTTTTAAAAAGTTGAACATTCAGGTTTCATAAAATATTCTGTTGTGATACTGGCAAATTAATCTGCCTAATTTGCATAAGTGTAAGAGAGAGCCTACATAAGTCTCTCATTGAGAATAACTGGGAAGCTTGATCAACCCCTGCTTCGTGCAGAGGCTTTTTCAGCTGACTGTCTGACATTCGTGTCGGATGGTTAATTTCCTCAAGCCTCAGGGGGCCTTCTCCCCAGGCTTTAACCCTCTTTGGATGGGCTAGGTTTATTGCCTGACACCTGAGGTGCCCCTCTTTCGGGAAATGCCAACGGGGTCCGAGGCATTTTTGGTAATGCCGGGCGCGTGTGGGCTCCAACCCTGCGCCCGGACCCACCTTAAAAAGGCCTTGTGCCACACTTGCCCGTTTGGTGGGGTGGTCAACAAATACGGCTTGATCAACCCCTGCTTTGTGCAGAGGCTTTTTCAGCTGACTGTCTGGCATTTGTGTCAGATGGTTAATTTCCTCAAGCCTCAGGGGGCTTTTCCCCCAGGCTTTAACCCTTTTCGGAGGGGCTAGGTTTATTGCCTGGCGCCTGAGGCGCCCCTCTTCAGGTGAATGCCAACGGGGCCCAAGGCATTTTTGGAGCCGCCAGGCGCGTGTGGGCTCCGACCCTGCGCCCGGACCCACCTTAAAAAAGGCCTTGTGCCACACTTGCCCGTTTGGTGGGGCGGTCAACAAATACTGCTTGATTTGCTCCTGCTTCATGCAGAGGCTTTTTCAGCTGACTGTCTGGCATTCGTGTCGGATGGTCAACAAATACTGCTTGATTGGCCACTAACTAGTGCTAACCTTGCACATCATAACAATGGTGTCGCCGATAGGATACCAATTGTCTCTCGAGGATCCTGATTTTGTTGATACTTGGCTACGATGTTTTACTGTGAGCACAAGAACTAAAAAGCTAAAAGACGACAAGGAAAAGGGAAGAGAAGATGAAATTATGAATCTCTTTTTGACTACAGCTGGATGCAAGGTGATAATGAAGGTCTTCACCATGGGGTATCCCACAAACCTGGAAGACCTGACTTTTGAAAAAATAAATCAGATCATAAGAAGGAATATGAGGTCCAAGAAAAGGTTGGTTGTGGCAAAAAGAACAAAATTCATGTCAATGAAACAAGAAATTGATTAACCAGTCATAAAATATCTACGTCTACGAAATGCAAGAAGATATTGCAGGTTTGAAAAACTTGGACAAGAAGAACAGATGATTGAAGAGGACTTAATTCATTTAAGGTTACCAGGCCATTTGGTCTAATGAGTAGAGTATTTACCAATGGTCTTGGAGACCAGGGTTCAATCCCAGGTTGAGTCATACCAAAGACTCAAAATATGGTACTTGATGCCACCTTGCTTAGCACTTAGCATTATAAGTTTTGGATCAAGGGTAAAGTGGAGCAATCCAGGGAATGGAGTAGCACCCTCCTGTACATTTTAGTGTAGTAGCTATTGAAAAGGGAGCCTTCAGGTCACCCTCGACAAAGGTCGCCAAATTTACTTATTTGCATCACACCAATACAAAATAATGGAACAACTGCAAATAGAAAATATATCTTTAAATACCTGAATTGACTTTATATAATAACAAGAATTAATACAGAAATACATTATAAAAGTCAACCCAGTGAACAAATATTCGCCCATACTTACTTGTTGAAAAGATAAAAAATGTTTGTATTGTGGACGTGAACAGAAAATAAAAAAGGAAAAATGCCCAGCATTTGGGAAAACTTGTTCAAATTGCTTAAAAAAGAACCATTTTCAATCAGTATGCAAATCCAAAAAGAATTTATCAAAAGAAATAAAGAAAACGAAACCAATATGGAAGTCTTTTCAGTAAAAAAAAACCCATAAAACAAGAATACAGAAAAAATTAACAAAAGAAAAAAAAGACATTATACTAAAGGTTAAAATCAACAACTTTGATTTGGATATGCAAATGGATACCGGCAGTGAGGTAATGCTTATTTCAAAAAATTTCTAGGAATGCATTAGAAAGTCAACCTCATGAAACAGCAAGTTACTACTCCGCCAATTTGAGGGATAAAAACTTTAGGGTACTTTGAAGATTCCTTGGAGTTAGAAGATAAATTTGAAGTAATACCTATAATTATCACAAATTGTAAAAAGATCCATGGACTTTTAGGAAATGATATGCTTAACATAAATTCTACCAAATTAATTTATGAGATAAAAATGGGAAAAAACAGAAAGTTAAAAAAATATAAAGCAAGTTTAAAATTAAAAGAAAATGTTACCCCCTCTTATTATGAGGCACGAAAATTACCAGTTCATTTGTTGCCATTTGTAGTAGCAAAACTATGAAAATTAATAGAACAGAACCTTCTTGGATATGTTCCCCCTGGGGGTAGCAAGTGGGCATCACCCATTGTAGTTTTAAGAAAGTCAGATGGAAACATTTGTATATGTGAAGATTATAAAATAGGCACAAATCACAAAGTCTGTTCAGATTCATATCCTATACTTAATAATGAAGTTGCATTACATGCACTGGCAGGTTCGAGAAGATATAAAAATATAGTTTGTTACCAAGATGATATATGCACTGGCGCTACTAATGAAGATGAATTAAAAAAGAAAACCAACATCATCTTGAATAGATTGAAACGCTGGAATGACAATAAATGAAAAAAAATGCATAAACAGTTGTAGTAAAATATCATTTTTAGGTTATTCTATTTCAAGAGAAGGTATATCACCAGACCAAGCCTTGATAGAAAAAATACAAAACATAGCTACACCTATAAATAAAGAACTTGAATCTTTTTGAGGATTGGTGAATTTCTACAGGCGATATGTCCCAAAATAGATGGATTTAACTGAGCCATTTGCAAATTTAAGAAAAAAGAAAGTTGAATTTATCTGGGCAGAGAAACAACAAAAAGCTTTTGATTAAAAGTAATTATGGCAAAGAAAGCAGCAATGAAAATTTTTGATCCGTAAAAGAACATTATGTTAATCACAAATGCAAGCAAACATTCAATATCTGGAATATTATCATAAGAAGGATATCTGATAATGTATTTATCAAGAAGACTAAAGAACACTGAATTTAATTATTCAAATATTGAGAAAGAAGCATTGGCTATTATGTGGACAACCACCAGAGCCCGACAATGTTTAATTGGAAAAAAATTATAAGTAGAATAACACCGAGAATAAGTAAAAACATGGTGAAATTGTTCCAGGGCGGAAAGACCCAACAAAAAATAAGTTAATGATAGAACATGGAGTTATTTGAAATGGGGATCTGATAATTCCCCCAGAAACACAAAGAAAATTGGTAATAAAAAGTGTACATGATGATATACACTGTGGAGTAGCGACCACACAAAAAAAGAATAAAATTAGAAGCATGGTGGCCGGGATATTCAAGAGATGTCAAAGAATATGTAAAAAAGATGCAAAAAATGTAAAGAATTAAGTAATTTTACACTGACTACTTTACATTCATGACCCAGAGAAGTGGAGTCATGTGCATATGAATCATGCATAATAATATTGATGAAATAGTTCAACTTCTACAGCCATAGCACCAACATCTACTCTCTCTTTCTAATGCTGTGAAACCACCTAATAAAATAAAAGGTCTTTTTCTTTCAGAGCAACCTTCTTATGAGCACAGTATGCTGGTTCTTGTTCATTGCCAGTAAAAATGTACAGGCAAAGAAGATGATTATGTGGAGAAATTGCAGCTAAAAACTTACTCTATCAAGTGGTGTTATCAGTTGTGGTTTTCTTGGAAATAGATAAGGTTTTACTTCCTTGTAATTAATATTTAATTTTATGAAAAAGAAAACGACAATTTGAAAAATCTAATTGACAAAATTCCCTATAGGTCTGACGAAATATGTCAATCTGTTTTCTAAATAGTCTTTTTTTGGTCATATTTTCTTCCAGCCTTTTACCAAGTTGTCTGCTTTGTCTATATGCTCACTGTAAAGTAAAGTTGGTGACTATAGTCGAGAGTGACCAGAAGGCTCCCTTTTCAATAGCTTTTACACCGATGTGTAGGGGAGGATGCTACTCCTTTCCCTCGATTGCTCTGCTTTACTCTTGATCCTTACCTTATACGGCTGAATGTTAAGAAAGGCGGCATCAAGTACCATTTTTTAAGTCTTCGGTATGACTCGACCTGGGATTGAACTCTGGTCTCCCAGACCAGTGGTGAACACTCTACTCTATTGTTAATGAGAATTACTAATCTGCATTTGGAGAATAATATTATTTTGCAGAATCTTATTGATATTTTGTTGAGAAAAACAGACATAGAAAGTTACTGCCAATTGCTAAATGTCAATCAGATTGTAAGTTGATGATTTTCTAGAATTGTTCTGTAAAGAAAATTTCCCTTATTTCTGTTGTAATATACAAATAAATTATATAGAAATGTAATACTTATATTTAGTTTCAATCATTTGTTTCATTTTTACCATAAGCAATAAGTTGACATTTTAGTGGTCGAAGGAAGGAAAGACTAAAGAAATTTGGCTGCTAGGAGATACTGGCTGCTCACAACATTAATTTATTGGGGTGCTGCTTCAGAAAATATATAAAAAATTAAATGAAATAATGTGTAATACCCACAGACTGAAATATATATATATATATATATATATATATATATATATTGTGATGGACACCAGACAGGAACTGACCCACATTCAATTAATATCATTTTCTTCTCTTTCTCTCTCTTTTGCAGCACAGTTAGATAGCAGCAGGAGCCAAACAAACTAAGCCATCAATACAATTGAAAGTCAGAAGACTATTCTGATTGGATAAAACCAGCCAATCAGAGAATAAAGAAATCGTCAGAATGCCAACTGATTTTGATGACATGGTGATTTTTCCGGGAAAGGACAGTTGCTGAAAATGAATTGAAGGAAGAAGACACACATATATGTTAGTGCTGACAAAAAAAATGCCTGTAATCCCGAGAAAAACTAAGAAAAGAAAGAAAGGGAGTGATAACAGTTGACAATCAAGGAAAAGTAAAGCATGAGGAAAAGTAGGAAGATAACAAACTCATGAAGTTAGCTTTTCTGAATGATGGTGGGAGAGAAACTCGTAACACAGTTCTGGCTATTATGAAGAAAATTAACGAAAACAGATAAAAGACAACTCATTCCCTTGACTTCTTCGGCTAACTTATGGAGTACCCTCTTTTATGCACTGGAATGACAGTGGAAGAGAAAACTCTTAAATATAATCTGGATATGATGCAGAAAATAGCAAAAACAGTTGCTGAAAATGAACTGAAAGGAGAAGATGCACTTACGGGTTAGTGCTTACAAAAGTCCACTGATAATCTCAAGAAAACTATAAAGAGAAAGGAAAGAGCAATAAAAGTCAATTATGAGGGAAAGTATGAAGTTAACAAACTCATGGAGTCGACTCTTCTGTGCATTGGAATGACAGTGGAAAAAATAAAAGCCACATGCACTTTTTTGTGAACTGGAATGACAGTGGAAGAAAAGCTCTTGATTACAATTCTGGCAATTATGGAGATAAATAGTGAAAACAGAAGAAAAATAGCTTGTTCATTAAACTTTTTTGACTGCTAAACCTAAAAGCCTGTTGTTGTAAATAAAGTTCTATAAACTTAATTTATGACTGTGTCTGTCTCTTGAATATCACTCCTTATTATAACAGATATTATATCTATCCATGTGTGAAAAGGAAGAGGTCCTGAGAAAGTAAGATGCAACATAAACCTTCCATCTTAATTTTTTTTTACTTTCTTTTATTTAATTGTCCAGCCAAACAGTGATACTCTATCTATGGTCAAGAGGGTACAACTCCTGACCTTTCGTTTCACCCAATGCTACCTGTGACAATATATATATATATATATATATATAAGGAAGAGAGAGAATACAAGGAGAAGAATGGAGGCCTTGATTAATTTATTCAAATTTTTCTACAAAATAAAGTTTCTAAAAAAAAATAAAAATCATTAACTATATCATTTCATCTACAATTTATCACATTGATTGAAACTCTCTTGAATTATTATTGCAAACATCACTTATGTATAAGATGACATGTAAACACTACTTCCCACACTGATTGGCAGTGCCTGAGCTGCAGTGCTCTCCCTTCATTGGGCCACTTGCTTCTTGGGCATGTGCACAACAAAGCATACACTCTGACACCAGAACTGTAGAGAAGATACTTCCACATAGCAATTTCTTTTGTTTCCTAGGAATGAGAGGCTGACCATCAACATCAAGTTTAAAGATTATTGATACTAATAATCAATATCTTTTACAAATACAAATAGATATATATTTTTAAGTATATCCTATTTACCAACCCCTCCGCTTGGGCAGGATATGACACAAGGTCAATTTTTAAGCGGAGTTTAACAGGTTTGAATTTAGAGTTTTCCTTCTCCTAGACTAGTTGCCTCACCAAGGCTGAAAAACCAAGTCTGTCCTACTATTTACCCATAGCTGGTGGGAGAATTATTGGATTCATACCTTTCCCAAGGGTATTAGTGCTATATGAAATGCAATCAGTCTCGTCCGGGATTTGAACTCGAGTCGCCGTGTCCATTTCCTACGATGATAGCCATTACACCACAAGTATATACAGTGAGAAAATAGACTGCTCTAGTTTCACTGTGTCTATAGATGAACCACTACTGCTGGGTAACTTTTAGCCAGTTGAAGATGTACATTTGGCATTTAATTTTTCAGTGAAAAAAATAAGCAATGACAAATTTTCTCACTTGTAGTTGGTGAATGTAAATATCACATTTTAATATAAAAATTTATAAAGAAATGTAATACTTACATTTCTATATAATTTTTTTTAATTACCACAGAAATTTTCTTCTAGATGGTGAATGTAAATATTACATTCCGACAAAAAAAATTTATATAGAAATGTAATATATAGTTTTTTGTATATTACCTCAGAAATTTTCTTCCTTGATCGATTTTATATAAACACCTGTAAGTTTTCCATATTGTTGTGAATACTGGAAGTTCAGTTCCATAGAGTATAAATAGTGACCTTTTGAATCAAGCAGTGGATGAACTGGTAGAATATACTTCTTTATTAGATTAGTAGTTTACAAACTTTGCACTATTGAACACTAATATATAAGTGAGCAAAACAAAGTATACACAAAACCAACATTATGATTGAGTTTGAAACACTTTCATAAAAATTCAGTATATTCATTGGAAATTTTGTAAAGGGGAATTAGTTTCTGTACCCCATAATCAGGAACTTAAAATCAAACATGAACTAGATTTCAATTAAAGAAGAAGATACTTTAGTAGCTAAAAAAACATTTGTAGAGATACAATAAATATTTATTTCCCTTAGATAATTTGAATGTCTGGTGGGAAGACCTATAGTGAGGTCATATAACAGTCCCAAAAATCTATTCTCAATCTCTTTCCACCTCTGTTCTTTGAACAGTAGAGACTTTGTCACTGACCCTGCCAGAAAATTGCCAAATGGCTATCTTTTATCTACCCATGTCAGTTAAGCCATTTTTTTAATTTTGTACCCCTTCTATATACTGCTTGTCCATGGAACACTATGTGTATAATTCTAGCTATTGGGGTATGTTTGTGTATTCTTTTTAATATTATTTGTATTCATATTATATGTATAAATGGTTAAATGCTCTTGTGTATACAAATGAATTTGCTTTATTATTCCTTCCTTTGTATTCAGTGTTAGTATATCATGAATATACTAATGCCATTATTAGTCCTTGAAGAGTGGAAACTTGACAAAAACATTTCTTTCACTATCAAGCATTTTAATGGCTTTAGCTATTCTTCTCCAGTTTCCCACTTTCAAATTTATTAGAGTTGAGGTTTTCTTGGTGCATTGAATAGAAAATGAGAGTTTGTCTTTGTAAATCCTAACATAGAAAATATCATAAAGAAACATCAAGCTCATGTTTCTTATTGGTAACTATCCTTAATTATCCTTTATTTGCTGAATAAAAAGTAATTGTTATTAATCATATCAAATTGTTTTTATGAACCAAAATAATTACCTTTTCTTTAAATACATTTTAGCATTAAAGGTCATCATTAGAAGAAATGAAGGTGCCCGTGGTGTAATGGTTATCGTTGTAGGAAATGGACATGGCGACACGAGTTCAAATCCTGGACGAGACTGATTGCATTTCACATAGCACTAATACCCTTGGGAAAGGTATCAATCTCCCTCCAGATATGGTATTCTCCCTCCAGATATGGGTAAATAGTAGGACAGACTAGGTTCTTCAGCCTTGGTGAGGCAACTAGTCTAGGAGAAGGAAAACTCTGAATTCAAACCTGTTAAACTCCACTTAAAAATTGACCTTGTGTCATATCCTGCCCGAGCGGACGGGTTGGTAAATAGTATCATTAGAGGAAATGAAATTGGCAATCCAAGTTCAAATCCTGGATGAGGCTGTTTGCATTTCACTTCATGCTAATGCTCTTGGGAAAAGCATGTATTCATCTGTTCTTCACTAAGGGTAAATAATAGGGCAGACTAGATTCTTTAGTCTTTGTTAGGCAACCAGTCTAGGAGAAGAAAAACTCTGAATTCAAATCAGTTATTTTTCACTTAAAAATTGACCTTGTGTCACATCCTGCTCATAGTAGAGGGTCTGGGTAAATGTATACTTTTTTGAATTTATATACAAGGTGCACCAAAATAGTTTTATTGCTTCTACAGTGACACCAAACAAATATTGGGAATTATTATAGCAGACTGCTAGATAGTTGGTTGGTTGATTGGTGTTTAATGGTATATAAACCCTTTTGGGTTATTTAATGCCAAATCCTGTTTCCAATATATATATATATATATATATAATTTGTAAGCAAATACTTTGTAGGTAACTCTATTTTTAAAGAAATTGTAAGACTTCATTTACTCGCTCACAGTTAAATGGTTTCAAGTATTGCAATCTAACAATATCTAATAATGTTATTTAGTATTAATCATTTGCTTGAACACGGCTAAATGGTTTTATGTCATACTAAAAATTCACTTTAAAATCAGTCATTTGTTTGCAAACAGTTAAATGGTTAAATAGTTTTATTTGACTGATACATAGGACCCAAACAAGTACTACCAATCCAAGTCAGAATGGACCAGGTAGTAATGGCAATGAAAGGGCACTCCACATTCCTCAGAGCTTCAGGTATGGAGCCTCACTATCAAATTGTTTCAGGTCATATCAAGAACATTCATTGGTGGGGGTCTACCTCTGCAGAGATTTAGTCAGTATATTCTACAACTCTAGCTGACTGGGCTGAAAAGACATTTATTGTCCTTCTACAGGGTGATTAAATATCTAAGTTTAATTGGATCAATCTAGACCCTGTCGGTTGAGGCTGTAGAATACACCAACTACACCTCTGCAGATGAGTAAGACCTCACCAAATGAGGCCACCTTTTGGCTATGGGTGGTGACCTATAATGCTTGAAGGCAGGAATGTGGTGACTGAAATGTCTGTAACCTGACAACTAAAGTGGTCATGTGACCTGCAACAATCCACTTTGGCTCTTACTTGGGCTAGATGAGCAGTTGGGGGGGCTTGATCAAATCAATCAATTGGTCATGTCAAGCTCTAGAACCTCTATAATTGTCCCAACTGTATTCTTCAAATTGCACTTGTGGCAAATAAACACCCAACCCTTTTATGTTAAAGGTGCTAGAAGACAGTGGCTGAAGGTTCATCATATGAGAAAAATAAGACTTTAAGCACTCGAGCTATGATACTAAATTGCATCTAATAGTGAAGGTCCAAAGTTGGAATTTGGGAAATGTGGAGTACTCCTTCATTACCATTACTCTCAGGTCCACTCTGACCTAGAGTGGTTGTACCCTTTAGAATCCCATCTATGGGTCAAATAAAACTGTTTTATCATTCACTAAGGATTTGAAGCTATACAGCTATATGCAAATTTTTTGTATTAGATAGAAATAGACAAACAGAATAATTGATGTTAAGTAGCAATACTTGAAACCATTTAACTGTGTGCAAACAATATATATATATATATATATATATATATATATATATATATATATATATATATATATATATATATATAACCACAACTTGGTATTATATTATCTACAAGGATTGATGAGTAATAAAACCAAACCAAACAACCATCTTTTCATCTATGTTCACTGAACAGAAGAGAGACTTTGTCTTCAACTCAGCACCAAATTCTATCTTGTCTCAGCATTGAAATATAAGGCTTCCATAGCTTTGCCCAC